>JAYEPQ010000005.1:21731789-21904289 GCA_036321105.1 Dracaena cambodiana | reverse complement strand
GTTTTGGAAATTCCAAGTAGTGCTTCAATCATTTCCCATTTACTTTGAGTGTATGACTATTCTTTAGATTTTCGATATCGACTGCACCTTACGAATAAACAGTTGTGACTATGAACAGTGCTGTCCACCGTGAATGTAATTTTTCTAGAAATAGATGAAGGTATGAATCATATAGGATCACTTTGTCAGAAGGATGAAAAACACGGTGTGTGATATGATGATCATGCCATATTCTTATTTTCTCCTTTAAAATGCGTGAATTGTCATATGCATCACGTCTTATCTCTTCCAATTCATTTATTTGTAGTTTTTATAATAGGCCAGCTGAATTCAGATCTAGATTAAAAGATTTGATTACCCAAAACGCCTTATACTTTATCTTTACAAGCAAATGACAAACTTTTCCATAAACTATTCTATATAGAGACATGCTTAAGGGTGTTTTATATGCGGTACGGTAAGCCTATAAAACATCGACTAGTCTAAATGACCAATCTTTGTGAGACTGATTAACCATTTTCTCTGAATTTGCTTGATTTTCCTATTGGCCAGTTCGACTTGTTCATTCGATTGTGGGTGATAAGATGTAGAAATCTTGTGCGTGATATGATACTTTTTCATTAAATTTCCAAAGCCTATGTGGCAAAAATGAGAACTCTCTTCGCTTATTATGGCTTTAAAAACTCTAAATTTGGATAATATATGTTCCTTTAAAAATTTAATAACAGTTTATTGATCATTGTTTCTACATGCTGCAACTTCTACCCATTTAGAGATATAATCGACCGTTATAAGGATATAAACATATTTATTAGAAATAGGAAATGGTGTCTTGAAGTCAATGCCCCAACAATCGAATATCTCAATTGTAAGTATGGGTGTTAGAGGTATACCACTCTTCCTAATTAACACTCCTAATTTCTAACATGACTCGCATCGTTTTTAAAATTCTTGTGTCTCTAAACATAGTAGGCAATTGAAACTGCATTGTAGTATTTTGGCTACCATTTTTAAATGAAAATTGGCCCCTATATGCTTCTGTATGAAAGAAGGCATTTATGCTTTAAATCTCATCATCAAGCACACAATGCCTAATGGTTTGATTTGAGTAATATTTAAATAAGTAAGAGTCATCATAAAAGATATGGGATACCTCGTATAAAAATCATCATTTGTTTTGCAGACTCTAGTGATTCGGTATTTCACTTGCAACAAAAAAATTAATATTATCAGCATAATAGAGAGTTGTTCTGATTGAAAATAACTGCTCATCAGAGAATGAGTCTATAATTGATAGCTTGTCGTTTTCAAAAGTTAGTCTAGAGGTGGTATGCAGCCACATTCTATACTCCCGTTTTGTCTTTAATTTCAAGATCAAACTCTTGGACCAATAGTATCTATCAAACTAATTGTAATTTGCATCTTTTTTTGACAAAAGATATTTAAGTGCTGAATGATCTATAAAAACAACTACATATGAGCCCAAAATATATGAACGAAATTTATCATGAAAAAAACTACAACTAGAAGCTCCTACTCTATTGTGGTATAATTTATTTGAGTGTCATTGAGAGTCTTACTAGCATAGTAGACCACATAGAACTTTTTATAGCTTTATTTCCCTAGTACAACTCCAATTGCATAGTTGCTTGCATCGCACATTATCTTGAATGGAAGTGATTAATCTGGTGGTTGCATTATTGGCATGATGACGAGCATCTTTTTGAGAGTTTTGAAAGTTGTTTGGCATGTCTGTGTCCATTCAAACTGCACATCTTGCGTAAGAATGTGAGAAAGGGGTCTAGTAGTAGTACTAAAATCCTTCACGAACCTTCTATAAAAACCTGCATATCCTAAGAACAAACTTATGTCTTTCATGATTTTCAATATCAGTATTTTGGAAATAGATTCAACCTTAGCCTTATCTTTCATCCCTTTATATGAAACTATATGGCCTAACACAATACTATTTGTGACCATGAAGTGGTATTTTTCCAAATTTAGGAGTAGATTTTCTGTTGACACCTTTCAGGCACATATCCTAAATTAGTTAAGCAAGATTCGAAATTATTTCCAAATATAGAGAAATCATCCATGAATACCTCTATACAATCTTCAATCTCAGTAAAAATACTTATCATATACCTTTGAAATATTATGGGCATGTTGCATAATCTAAATGATATTCTTTTAAAAGCAAAAGTACCAAAAAGATAGGTAAAAGTTGTTTTTTTTTGTTCCTCTAAAGCAATTTCAATTTGATAATAGTCAGAGTTAACCATCAAGAAAACAATAAAACTCATGCCCAATAGCTTTTTCAAGTATTTGGTTAAGAAATGGTAACGAAAAGTGATCTTTGCATGTTACTTGGTTTGGAAAGTGATCTTGGTCAAGAAATGATAACAGAAAGTGATCTTTGCATGTTACTTGGTTTAGCTTTTTGATAGTTAAAGCACATATGCCAACTCGAAGTATTACGAGTAGATATCATCTCTCCATCCTCATATTTAATTACTATTACCCCACACTTCTTTGGAATAACTTGTGTTGGACTCACCGACTTACTATCAATAATTGGATAGATGATGTCAACATCAAGTATTTTCAACACTTCGGTTTTAACCACTTCCTTCCTGGCAGGATTAAGTCTCTATTGCATTTTCCAAATAGACTTGGTTTCATCCTCCAAAGTAATAAAATGTGTGCAATTAAGGGGGTCCATACCTTTGATATCTGCCATATTTCATCCTAAAGCTCCTTTATACTTTTGCAATGTTGATAATAGTCGCTCTTCCTGATTCTCATCAAGATGCGCTGAGATGACTACCGGAAAATTTTTTGTAGATCACAAAAATGCATACTTGAGATCTCCACGTAGCAGTTTTAGCTCTAATATCAGTGCTTGGATGTCAGATGGTATCAATTTCTTTGTAATTTGAGGTAACTCTTCATATACTTGCTTTATTGGGATCCATCCCGTGGTATTCAAACATTGAGAATTAGTTAAATGTTTTATGATTTTAGTGATATGTTCGGATTTGAGATAATCAAGGAAGTCATCGTTCATTGTTAATGTCATTTCCAAAGGATCAGACATGCACAATGATACGATATCCCTTCATCACGGATTTGTTTAATGTAATTAATGTCTTACAATTCATCATTATTTTTATTTAGTTGTTTGTTTGTAAACATTAAAAATATTAAGTTCAAGAGTAATGTTTTCAAATGAAAATTTCACCACACTATTCCAGCACTTTATAACTGCATTAGTCATATCTAAGAATGGACGTCTGAGGATAATTGGAATATGAAGATGTAAATTCTTTACAGGTGCATTGTCAATAAATATAAAATCCTCAGGAAAATAAAAGTTCTTAATCTACACTAGGACATCTTCCACAACACTCTTAGAAAGCCTTTCTAGCCTATCAACTAATTGTAGTGTGACTACTGTAGGTTAAATTTCTTCCGAACCGAGGTGCTTGTAAACTGAATATGATAAAAAATTTACACTAGCCACCAAATCTAGCAAAGATTTTTCTATATTATGTTGACCTATCATACAAGAAATAGTAGGACAGTCAGGATCCTTATATTTAAGAGGCATTTTAAAACAGAATAATGCACTTATCTATTCTGTGAAAAATGTTTCTTCTATACATTGTGATGTTTTGATGGTGCACAATTTTGCATATAAGGCGACGTATTTAATTGCTTCCAACAGAAGTATATTGACCTATACCCGTTAGATGCTTTCCAAATTATCAACATAAGATGTATTAATATATTTAGGTTTTAATCTTTGAAGGAACGGTACAGGTGGCGTATAATATATGAAAGTGAGTTCTTTAGAATTATCATCTTTAAATTGTTGAACTAAATCATTGCCCTATTTCTCATTAGTATTTTCTTTTGAAACGAGCTCATAAAAAACTTTATCACTTCTCAAATTTATTATAGCAGTTATCTCTGGTATATCATTATTAATGGAAGAAGTAAAAATATTTATACTTTCGAGTTGACTTGAAGTACTGGCCTCTGGTTGAGATAGTATCTTACCTATTTTCTTCATTTGCAATGTGGAATTGAGGTGGCTTATCTATGATCGGATATCACTAAAGGCTATCGTATTCGAACTATTAATCGTTTACTACAACTGAATAAACTGCTATTGTGCTTGGATCATCTGATCTATTCTCTTTATATTTGCAAAAAATTATCCTCAAAATTTCTCCTCGGTCATGGTTGACACACCAAAAGTTGATTAGAAGGTTGGACATATTGTTGAGGTGGATTAATGGGTGGCTTGTTTTGATTATTAAATTATTGTTGAGAATTATGCTTCCATTGAAGATTTGGATAATTCATCCAACCAGAATTATATGTTATATAATATGGGTTGTTTGCTAGTTGAGGAGTAATGTTAAAGGCATTAACTTGTTCATTCAATACTTTTTAAAAGCAAAAAGTGTTGGACATTCACGAGTCACGTGTCCTTATAACTCGCAAATATCACAAACTTTCGGAACTGTTTTTATTGCCTTAACTGTTGTAATTATCTTTACAAGCAAATCTTCAACTTTCCTAATGATATAAACTAATCATGTAACTATATCTTTGCTTTTTCCTAATTTTATAAATCCACCTCTATTATGAGATTTCTCTTTTAATTGGTGTCTATCCGAAATATCCTTAGTTTTCCAGACTTATAAATTTTTGGTAAGTGAATCAAGATAGTCCCATTCTTCCTCAGCATTTTTATTCAAAAATTCACCATTGCACATAGTTTCTGCAAATTGTCTGATTCCAGTGTTTAGCGTTTATAGAAGGTACTTACAGTCCTCCATATCTCAAAACCATGATGTGGGCATGAGAGTAGCAATTCTTTAAATCTATTCCAATACTCGAAGAATAGTTCATTTTCTTTCTAATAAAAGTTGAGAATTTACTTTCGCATATAATTTGTTCGATGTGAAAGAAAGAATTTCTTTAAAAATTTCTTTGCATCTTATCACATCTTCTTATTGAATTGGGATGTAAAGAATGTACCAATATCTTTGCTTTATCCTTAAGGGAGAATGGAAAGAGTTTAACCTTAAGTTGCTATGCTATAATATATTAAAGATTAATGGTAGAGCAAATTTCTTTGAATTCACGAATGTGCAAATATGGGTTCTTTGAATCTATCTCATGAAATTTAGGTAAAAATTGAAGTACTCCAGATTTAATCTTGATGTATCTCATATTCAAAGGAAATACAATGCATAAAATTGGGTTGTCCTAACAGATTGTAGATAATCTCGTAAAGTCCGCTCATTATCTCCATGATGGTTATGGTTATTATTTGTATTATCATCTCCAAATCCATTATTATTATTATTATTATTATTCATATTATTTTTTTTATTAGTGCTCATGTCATGAGGTGTTTGGTGGATTGGAAGTATGTGGATTTGAGTACGATCAAATAAATCTACTGTTTGATGTTCTCCTCTAATTGGTCATGTAAATTCAGAATCGCAAAAAATTAATGACGTAGGAACCGTAATCTATACTAAAATGTAGCACAATAGTATGATCCCACAACGACACTAAAAACTTAACTGCAATCTAAATCATATATTTCTAAGTACAAGAAATCAATAAGTAGTACAAAAATAATAACCTAAGATCATTCTCTCGAGAATCATTTCATTATTATGTGATACTAAAAATTACGGAACTAAAAGAAAATAAAGATCGAAATTTTATTACTAAAAACTATAATTTTATTAGCAAGAATATAAATTTACTTTAGTTAAAATTGTTGGTCAATTGGATGTTATTACCCCCATAGGATAATTTATTGGATGTATTTATGATTTTTATATCTCAATTGTATAGATTACATGGTCTTTCTATAATTGAAAAATAAATCAATGAAGCACAAAATATATAAAGTTACAAACTTGATACTTTGAATAATTTCTCCCAGTTAATCCTATATAAATTTTGAGTTTATCTAAGAATGCACTATGAATAACAAAAATAAACATTCAAAGTCTAAGTTACCATGCCTAAAGAGTCTACCATATATTAAAAACTAAGCAACGAATATATTATCAAAAAATAAAATATCAAAAACTTAAAATTATATCGCAATCTTTTCAAATATAACGGAGAATCAAATATATCAATTTCACATAAATCAATTAAAATCAATAAGCTAGAGAATTACATACTGTAAATCACTAAGGGTTTGTTATTCTATTTGAACCAACTCAGAAATTTAGCTACTCATACTCAGCATAACCATGAATAATGAGAAAAAAATATTTTATTGATTTCTATGAATGATTACAATAACTAAATCTTAATTCTAAAACTCTCTAATATTCATAAGCATTACAAAATCTGATTTTAATTTATATCCTTACAAAACCCTAATTAGAATTCTATTATAAGGAAACTCTAAATTTTCTCAAAAATAGTCAAGAAAAGCAAACTACGGCCACTCCCTTCGATAGAGCTATCGACAGCAGCTTTTGGGTTCTTCATACAATCGACCATTGTCGACAATTATATGCTGGCTATCAACAACCAAACTTGTAAATTTATAGTTCTGAACTGATAATTGAGATATGCTTCGATGTTTCAATTTCCTTGCATATAAATCTTTACAAACACTAGAAAAATATCATAGTGAGGAATTTGATTAATAAAAATAATTTTCCATTAATTTCTTATATTAATCAAAAAAATTGGATTGCGTTTGCATAAAATAAACCAAAATAATTACACTTTTAAGCATAATCAGTGTATACTTAGACTTTAAATGTTTATTTTAGTTTTTCATATATCATGCTTAGATAAACTCAAAATGCATATATATATTTAATTGGGGTAAGTTATTCAAATTATCAAGCTTACAATGTTATTTAATTTTAGGCTTTGACGATATATTTTCTGCTTATAGGATGACCGCATGATCTATGCAACTGAGATAAACAAGTATAAACACATATAGTAAACTATTCTACAGGGGAGTTAATTTATCTGACCAACAACTTTCTGTTAAGTAATTTAATAAATCTTCAATCTTTAGTTTTATTTAATAAAATATATTTTTTCTTTTTAGTTTCGTAATTTACTTTTTTAGTGTCTAACACAATAAACAAAACGATTCTTGAGAGAACGATATTTGGATTACCACCCTTATACTACTTGTTAATCTCTTACACTTAGGAGTGTACGATTTAGATTGTAGTCAATAGATAACAATAATTTAATAAAGGATATTCTTTTATTAATAAATTTGAAGGAGTATAGAAAATCTCTACAAAAATCTCTCTTTTAATTCCCTCTATTTAAAAAAAACGCCATGTGAAACTCTCAATCACATTGAGTGTATATAGCATCTCAAAACCTTAATAAGAATTCTATTTATAAGAAAATTCAATTTCAATAAAATTTCCAAAATTGTGCTTTTGCCAACTAGTATATTGAAGGGCCTTCGACCGCTGCTTCTACAGTAAAAAAGTATAGGCCAGTTGTCAACAATGCCAAATGGTTTTTGACAGCCAAACCTATCAACTGTTGATTTGAAACTATGTACTAATATGCTTTTCGTTTTGATTTCGTTCCACCTAGAGGTTTGCAAAAAAAATCTTAAAACACTCAAAAAATATTAAAGTAGAGAGTTTGATCAATAAAAATAATGTATCATTAATTTATCATATTAATCAACAAAATTTGATTACAAGTATATAAAATAAATATAAAATACTATATTTTTCACTATTAATCACACCCCAGACTTAAGTTTTGTTGGTCTCTAACAAACTAAGCAAGATGAAAAGTAAAACAAAATAAATGCCTAACTCAATTTCGTAGGAATCACAATTGCAATTAGTATGTGTAATAAAGCCTTCAAACCCCCAAATTATTCTAATAGACGAGTATTGTCTCATGAGGATTTTCAGCGATTTTATCCACAAACATCAAGAAATGGTGGTTTAAGGAAATAAAAAAATTAAAAAAATAAGGATAAGTCTAAAATAAGGAAAGAAGAAAAATTAGAAAAAACATTTTAGTTTTCCATTTCTTTTCTGTATCGAGCTTAGTTAAAAAACAAGCACATGAATTAGTTATAAAGATATCAATCCTAAAAAAAAAAAAAATTCCCCATTAATATAGTACTCTTAGTATTCTATTATGATCACTTAAATCTTATCATAGATATATCTTAACTATCAATTTTTCACTCCTATGCACTTTTGACATCGTGTACATGAACCACTCAAGTTTCAAACTCCAATCAAATTCATAGGAACCCTTATCATCTTTATTATTTATTTTTATTTTATTTTTATATACTAACAAATACTTGTTGTTCATGTGAACACTGATGCTTTCCGAGACATAAATGCCCAGTTACTTAGGTCATATTTCTAATAGAAGTCCATAAATATTTTTCATATGATTATGCATGCTTATTGAGATGCACAAACCTAACTACTTAATGCTTACTTCCTTTATTTCTTTTCCTTTTTTCTCGATGATTCTTTCCTCAATATGAGGCTCACATCTTTTTTTTGGGGCAAAGATGATAGGACTTCCTTTCGAATATTATTTTTGTTATCTACTTTTCATGACTCATTGTGTAAATGTATAGAGTGCATATTTATTTTAAATTTTAAGTATCAATATATCTTATTATCGGATTTAAGATTTTAGTCAAAATAATTTAAGAAATACTGTCAAGTGGATATTAAATTTAAGACATAAAACTATAAGTTTTCAACATGAAATTCTTTAACTATCGCTTTTTACTTCAAAAATGGAAAATTTTCAAAATTTTTTTATTAAATTGTAGTTAAATTCTTATACATATGATACAATGGAAATTTCAGTACAATAAACTATGACATAAAAAATAGGTTGTGGTTTAAAAATAATAAACTATGACATAAAAAATAGGTTGTGGTTAGAAAACACCTCGCTTTATTAGTCCTCATATGTTACATTCTTAATGTTGTCGATGTCAATGATGATGCAGCTCTTCTCCACTGTACTTGGTTGTCGCCTCATTGATACCGGCAGGGTCACATTGCTACTAATCATCGTTTTGATCGCTATCCTACTACACCTCATATCAGATAGAATGACATCTCTACCAACTACATGTTGGTACATCCTGGTTAGAGTTTAAAGACACTTCTTTTAACGTTGCTCGAGGTGCGTTTGGTGATCTATGATTGGTGTCAACCTTGCATTGAAGCCTGTCGCCATCTCATTGATCGACTGCTATAAGCTATCAAGTGTTATTTTAGATGGCTGGGCTACCTGAGTTGTCGATTCTCTTCGATCTTGATCTTTCCCTCTGCCGGGTTTGCTGCGTTGCCACTGTCGCTCCTGTTGGTTGGGTAGCAAATTGTTCTAAGGACTCTCGCAGTTGTAGATATTTCGGTTAGGCAGTCATGCTCCTCCTCACTATTGAATTGGTAAACGGCTCCATATGAGGGGTCAAAGTATTAGTTAGCAACAAATCAACCATATTGTTGAGGCAAATCTTCATAATCAGAGATGGTAGATCAAGACTGGCTTTGCCACTCTTAGATGTAGACTGCACTCTCTTGCCTACCCTATGTACTGGATTATGGAGGTATATATGATTGAGGCAACATCAAATAGTTGCCTCTACAAGATCATATTCATCAATACCACATCCCTAGAATATAATTCTGCCGTTGTGGACGGTGCGATGCTAAATTTTATAAAGAGAAACACTAGACCAGGCTCCTTCCTCAACAACTCCGATCTCATAAAGGTGGTTGTGAAGGTGTAATCACTAAGGTTTGCACATAGCTCCCTAAAAGGTTGGGACCCTGATGGTATGTCATTCACTCAGTTTCAAAAAGACGGTTCCTCTTGGGGGACATCCAAAATTAGAATTGTTTTGATTATCTCTTGCCTCGTGAATGGGAACACTTTGTCTCTAACTATTGTATGCGTAGGTTAGTCACCCATTGTTGGCTCCAGCATGCGTAGAACTGTTAGACTTATTTGTTGTATGCTAGCAGGTGCTCGTGTATGTTATAATCTTCCAATTCCAATTGTTGCATGAACAATAAAAGAGAGAGAGGTCCTTGTGAATTCTTGAGTAATATATCTCTCTTTCGGGCCAGAGCTTGAATTGCTCTAACTGCTTATGTAGCATCTTACTTGCCAGCCCAGGACTCTTTTGTTTCCCTTGTTAAGGGGAAGAGCCAGATATTTCTCCTCTTGGTCTCTTCACCGTCATCTTCCTTGGTCCCATCTTGAAAATAATATCAAAAAAATATTTTTTAGCAAATATTTCATCAAAGTTATGAACTTCGTTCTTCAAAATTATTTTCAATTATTGTTAAGATGATTTTCCAATTTAACATGCAAATTATTTCAATATGTCAAATCATTATTTTGATCTACATTTTAGAGCATGAATTTGTTATATGGTGTGTAATTTAGCAAACCATAAAGTTTATGCTAAAAGTTTTGATTTTTATTCAATTTTTACCCACAAATTAGAATATTTAATCAATAATTAGGTAACTTCATCCAAAATTCCCGAAAATTCACCAAGACATCTCAAATCCACTAAGAAGTTAGTATCTATACTCAATTCATTAGTATCCATACTCAATTCATTATCATATCTTCACATAATCCGTAGACTGGGTTTTTGAGACAAAAAATGCAAAATAACCTATGAAAATTGGTGTGAGAGGGACTTTCTTAGGATTTGATGAAAAATTTAAAGAAAAGTGCATGTGAAAAGCTTTGGCCGTCGAAAGTGGATGAATATCTCCCTAAGGTTTGCTTCGGAAAAGGTGGTTTTGGGTTTGGATAGAAAAATCAGTTCTTGGAGCTATTTATAATTGGCAACCGCTGTCGATCGCTATCGACAGGGTTTGGATAGTGGCTCTTAGGTAGATTCTATTTTGTCCTTACACTGATAACTACTTAGGCAACCATTCTCTGGTTTAGAGCTATCATGTCTTAATATATATAAATACATACATACATATATATATACATACATATATATATATATATATATATATATATATATATATATATATATATATATATATATATATATATATATATATATATATATATATATATATATATATATATATGAGATTACTGTACATGAGTTGCCAGTTCAGGAAAAGCTACATGAGTTAGCGGAAAAATTATAACGATCTAATGATTTTTCTTCAATTTTTTATTATAATTACTATCTTTCCCTCCTTCACTTCTTTCGGGTTAAATTTCATAAATTTTGGAGTTCATTTACCATTTCATCAAGTGCATATAAAATGTTGTATTCATTAAAAACTATTAATTTTATGTTAACTTGATGGAGGACCAAATCAAAACTAAAACCCAAGAAATTGGATATGAGTGAACCCTAGGGGGTCGAGATCATAATCCAAAAGAAATTGTTTTTAAAAAATTATTGGAGATAGTGGAAATGAACTGCAGTTCAAGTAAATTGCGTGAACTGTCAACTCATTTCCATTTTTCTCATATATATATATATATATATATGTTTGTATTTTTGGTTAGTTCCTAGAACTAATGTAAATTATAAATAAATAACTATACTAAAGCCTATTAATTTGTCCCTAAATCTAAAGTTAGTAACGAAAACTATTTGAAATGATTTTTGAAAAATTTAGAAGAAAACTAAAAAAATAAAAAAATTTGAAAATTTTTAAACATCATGGGTAATAAAACCTAAGTTAGTTTTATAAGTATCCTCCCAACTTAAAATACACATTATTCTCAATGAATTGATGTATCAATTATATTTCGTTAAGAACAATCAAAAATAAAGGGAGAAAGTAACAATATTACCTCAGCTTCAAATACCTGATATATCAAACTACAAAAACAAAATTTGTTAGCACAATAATATACATAATATATAGTGACGTTATTAAGCACGTATTATGGAGATGTCTGAGGATCACTAAGTTGTGGGATTCATCCATGGGCTTTAGAAATTTGTAGAAGTGTTTTAATCTTTTTCCGTTCACTTTGAATATGTGATCATTCTTAGAATTTTCAATATCAATTGCATCATGTGACTAAATAGTTTTAACAATGAATGTTCCAATCAATCAAGAGCTCAATTTTTTTGGAAATAGATGAAGTCGTGAATCATATAATAGCACTTTTATTGGATGGATAAAAATACAACATGCTATATGTTAATCGTTCCATATTTTTATTTTCTTTTTTAAAATGCATGAATTTCCATGTGCATCACATCTTAATTCCTCTAAATCATTAAGTTGAAGTTTTCATAATGGGCCTACAGAGTTTAAGTTCAAATTAACCATTTTAATTGCCCAATACACCTTATATTCGATTTTAACTAGTATGTGACAAGTTTTTCCATAAACAATGTGATATGGAGACATGCTTAAGAGTGGCTTATAAGTAATTCGTTTAGCCAATAAAATATCGACAAGTCAAAGTGACCAATCTTTGTAAGACTGATTAACCATTTTTCTAAAATTTGTTTTATTTCCCTATTAGCAGGCTCAACTTGTCTGTTTGACTGTGGATGATATGGCTTGAAAAAATTATGTGTGATATAGTACTTTTTCATCAAATTCTCAAAGGCTTTATTACAGAAATGGGTACCTCAATCACTTATTATAGGTTTAGAAACTCTAAATCTAGACAATATATGTTCTTTGAGAAGTTTGGTTAAGGTTTGCTAATCATTATTTGCATGCAGCAGCTTCCACCCATTTGGAGACAAAATAAACCACTACGAGGATATAAGTGTATCTGTTAAAAATAGGGAATGGTGCCATAGCTTTAAGGCCCTAACAAATGAATATTTCAATCATATAAGAATTACAAAGGCATATCGTTCTTCTGAGTAGGTGCATCTAACTTCTGATATGATTCGCAATGTTTGCAATACTTGTACGTATCTCTAAACATTATAGGCCAGTGAAATCTATATTGGAGAATTTTGGCTACTATTTTTTTAGATAAAAAATACCCTCCACAAGGTTCTGTATGACAGAAAGTTATAATATTCTGAATCTTGTCATTAGGCACTCAATGCATAATTATTTAATCCGAACAATATTTAAACAAGTAAGGATCATCGTAAAACAAATGACGTATCTCATGTAGGAATCTTCTTTTGTCATGCATACTCTAATATTGTGGCATCTTATTTGCGACAAGAAAATTAATTATATCAGTGTGCTATGGAGTAATCTTAATAAAAAAATTGTTGTTTATGAGGCGTTATTGAATGTTAAGCGAGAAAGATAGTCAGCAGCCACATTCTCTACTTCTTTTTTGTCTTTTATTTCCATATCAAATTCATGAAACAGTAATATCCATCGAATTAGTCGTGGTTTTGCATCTTTCTTGGATAAGAGATATCTGAGCACCAAATGATCAATAAAAACAACCATATATGCCCAAAATGTACGATCAAAATTTAGCAAGAGCAAAATCTATAGTTAGAAGCTCCTTTTTTACTTTTGCGTAATTTGTTTGTGCATCATTGGGAGTCTTGCTAGTGTAGTACACCATGTAGGGATTCTTATCTTTTCTTTGCCCAGGTAGTTCTCTAATGGTTTAATCACTTACATCATCTTTAATTTCAAATAGCAAAGACCAATCTAGAGGTTGCATAATTGGAGCGGTGATGAGCATCTCGTTCAGTATATCAAAAACTATTTGGCATGCATACGTCTATTTAAATTGCACATCTTGCAAAAGAATGTGAGAAAGAGGATATCACTAAAATCCTTTATAAACCATCTGTAGATGCCTGCATGTCCTAAAAATGAACGTTATCTTTATGATTTTTGACATCGGTATTTTTGAAATTGACTCAAATTTCGCTTTGTCTGCTTCCATCCGTATGGATGAAATAATATGTCCTACCACAATATGTTTCTTAACCATAACGTGGGATTTTTTCCAATTTAGGAGCAAATTTTTTTTGTTGGTAGCAATCAAGTATAACTCCTAAGTTCGTCAAACATGCTTCAAAGCTATCGCTGAATACGGAAAAGTCATCCATAAATACCTCAAGATAATCTTCAATTATATCACGAAAATACTTATCATACATTATTGAAAGGTCACGCGTGCATTACATAATCCAAATGGCATTTTATGGAACGCATGTGCCAAAATCACAGATAAAAGTGGTCTTTTCGTGATCCTCCAAAGCAATTTCAATTTGGTAATAACTAGAATATCCATCTAGAAAGCAATATAATTCATATCGCGCTTCTCTTTCGAGTACTAGATCAAAGAAAGGTAACAAAAACTGATTTTTTTTCTCAATACCGTTTTTAATTTTTTGTAGTATGTGCACATATGCCAACTTGTAGCTGTATGAGTGGGTACCATCTCGCTATCCTCATTTTTAACTACAATTACGCAACTTTTCTTGGGAATAATTTGGGTTGGACTTACCCACTTACTATCAGCTATTGGATAGATTATGCCAATATCAAAAAGTTTTGATACTTCAGCTTTAATCACTTCCTTTGTAGTAGGGTTAAGCTTTTATTGCATTTGCCTAATTGGCTTAGCTCTATCTGTCAAAGTAATGTGATGTGTGCAGCTAAGATCCACGCATCTGATATCCATTATATTCCATCCTAAAGTTTCCTTGTATTTGTGAAGAACTGAGATCAAATGCTCTTCCTGATTCTCATCAAAATGTGTTGAGATGACTACCGAAAAAGTTTCCTTAGATCCCAAAAACACATACTTGAGATCATCAGCCAAAGGTTTTAACTCAAGTATCAGGGCTTTAATGTTGGAAGGAATCAATTTCTTTTTACTTGGTGGTAACTCCTCATATACTTGTTTTTGGAATCCACCCTACAACATGTGAATAGTGAGCATTATTCAAGCATGTTATAATTCGTTCAGTATTTTCATAATTGAGTCTCTTAAGAAAACCATTATCCATTATCAATGAAAGTTCCAATGGATCAGATATACACAATAATATGATGTTTCTTTCATCACGGATTTCTTCCATGGATTTAATGTCCAATAATTTGTCAGTATCAATGTTTAGTTGTTTGCAGACATTAAAAACAATAAGCTCAACGATCATATTTTCAATTTATATAACTACTATACTCTTGCAATTGGTAACTTTACCGGGTGTAGCTAAAAATGGACGTCCGAAAATAACTAGGATTTGAAAATGTGCGTTCTTCACCGGTGCAGTATCAATAACTATAAAGTTGATAGGAAAATAGAAGTTTTCAATTTGCACTAAATATCTTCAATGACACCTTTAGGATATTTTTCTGATAATTGTAGTGTCATCAGTGTTAGTTTAAGTTCTCCCAGACCTAGCTACTAGTAAACTGTACAGTAACAATTTTCACTCGCATCCAAATCTAGTAGAGTTTTCTCAATGTTATATCGTCCTATCACATAAGAAATAGACATCCAGAGTCATTGTACTTCAGAGGTATCTCAGAGAATAATAAAGCGCTTACCTACTCTACGACGAATGCTTTTTCTTGTACATTATGATGCTTTTTGATCGTACACAAATCTTTCAAGAATTTTGCGTACGATGAGACTTACTCGATTACTTCCATTAGAGGAATATTGATGTGTACCCATTCGAAAATTTCCAAGATGTCAGCGTAAGAAGCATTAATATTTTTATTTTTTAAACAATGAGAGAATGGTACTTGTGGTTTGTAAGTTGAAGAAGTAGTCTCTTTGGGATCATTATTATTGGGTTGTTATGTTGAATCTTCGCACTGTTTCTCTTGGGTGTTATCAGTCTTTGGAACGGCTCATCAAGAACTTTGTCACTTCTCAATCTAACTATAACATATATCTTAGGTATAGCATTATTTAAGAGGAAATAGTGTTTATACCTTTGATTTTACCTAAAATACTGGCCTCCGACTGAATGGAAGCTTGCCTTTCTCTTAAATTCAGAGTGCTAAATTAAGGTAGCTTATCTGAGCTCGAATATCACTGAAGGCTGTTGCATTCTGACTATTGATAGTTTGTAGCATCTAAATAAATTGATGTTGTGCTTGGATCATCAAAGCATTGGATTATTTGATCAATTTTCTATTGTATTTGTGTGATGTTATCCTCTAAATTGCACTTCGGTGATGGTTAGTACACCAAAGTTACAGTTGATGGTTAGACATACTGCTGTGCCGCTTGATTGGCATGTGCTTTGTTGGGTTGACTATACTGCTACTGAGGATTCTACTTCTGTTAAAGATTTGGATGATTTTTCCAATCGAGATTATAAGTTGTGAATATGGGTTATTGACCGATTGAGAAACTGTGTGAAAGAAGTTAGCTTATTCAGTAAATACTTCTTTAAAAGCTTGGAGAGTTGGACAATTATGATTTATGTGTCCTTGTAACTCACAAATATCACAAATATTTGGAACTTGAACTATCACCTTTATAGTTTATTGTTTCTTAAGATCAAATCTTCAAATTTCTTAATTAATGAAATTAATCGTGCAGCTATGTCCTTGGTTTCTCCTAATTTAATTAGTCCATCTCTAGTTTGAGTTTCTCCATTAATTGGTTCCTATGCAAAGCATCCTCAGTTTTCCAGGTTTGTGAATTTTCAGCAAGTGAATCAAGATATTCCCATATTTCTTATCTTCTTTGCTTAAAAATTCAGCATTGCATATTGTCTCAATAAACTGCCTAGTTGTAATATTTACCTTTTATATAAAAACTCACAATTCTCCATATCTCAAAGTCATAATGTGCGTATAAGCGTAGCAAATCTTTAAATCTATCCCAATGCTGGAAATAAAGGTGCGTCCTTCTTTTGGCGATAGGTGACAATTTGCTTTCGCATATATTTAGGTCGATGTGAAGGATTTCTTTAAAAACTCTTTTGCATTTCATGCCCTCTTCTAATTGAATTCAGGCGCAAGGAGAATTTCAATTTAGCTTTTTCCTTTAGGGAGAACAGGAAGAGCTTAAGCTTTAATTGCTTTGTGCTAATATTTTGAAGATTGATAGTAGCATATACCTCTTCGAATTCATGAAGGTGTAAATATTGGCTCTCCGTATCTATCCAATGGAATTTTGGTAACAGTTGTACTAATCCAAATTTTATTTCAAAGAGTCCTATATTCATATTTTTGTTGTTATTAGTGCTCATGTTGTTTATTGATAGGTGGATCATATAAATATTTGTATATATGAGCACGATCGAATGAGCCTAACATTGGATGTTCTCCTCCAATTGGTCATGCAAATTTAGAATTGTGCTAATTAATAATGTAGAAATCATAAACTATACTAAAGTAAGAACACAATAGTACAGATTCCCGATAACGACGCTAAAAACTTAACCCGATATGAATCGTATACTCCCAATTGTAAGAGATCGATAGGTAGTGATTCAGATAGTAAATACCCAAGATTGTTCTCTCAAGGATCTTTCAGTTATTGTATTTTGACACTAAGAAAAGTATATGTTACAAAACAAAGAAGGTTGAGGATTTATTAATTTAATTTAATTGATTGATTTCTTAAAACTAGAGAAGATTATTGGTCAGATGGGTTAACACCCTATAAATTAAATTGCTTGATGAATTTATACTTAATTATTTCAATTATATAAATCACATGGTCTCATAGAACCAAAAAGTTTATCATTAAAGTACAACAAAAAAGTTGTAATCTTGATATTTTGGTTTTTCGCTCAATTAATCCTATATGTATTTTGAGATGATCTAAACATGATATATGAATAATAAAAATAATCATTCAAAGTCTAAAATTATACTGTGCCTAAATCTATACTATATCAAAAACTAAGCAACGAATATATCATCAAACTACGTATCATTAAAGTCTTAAAATCATATTTTGCGCCTAATAAGATAGTAAAGAACAAAAAACATCAATAATTAAATAGAACAATTAAGTATAAAAATAAGCAATTAACTCATACAAGTTATTTATGTAGGGTATGTTATCCCATCTAAACCAATATAGAGGAATAATCATGCATACTCATCATAATCATCAACAGTTAAATAAAAGATATTTTTTTATAGATAACTATGAACGGGTACAAGATAATCTCTACAAAAATCTCTCTTTTAATTCTCTCTGTTCTGTTCTGCGTCATATTAAACTCTCAATTACCATGAATATATATAGAATTACAAAAATCCTAATAAGAATTCTACTTAAAAATAAATTTAATTTCAATAAAACTCTTCAAAACTGTGCTATTGCCAACTAGGTTGTCAAAGGGCCGTCAATTGTTGCTTCAATAGGACCTTATGGGTTGAGTTTACAATTAAAAATATATGTTGGTTGTGACAGTGCCAGATGGCTGTCGATAGCCAAACCTTTCAACTTCTTATAACATCAAGGTTGTTATATAGTGTTAATTGTACCATAAATAGGTTGTTCTATAGGGACCTAAAGTGTTTAGCAATGTCACTTTTCTCGCTAATATAATGAGTTAACAAGAAAAGGGGGTATTTTGCGATGGTTGATAAGCGTTGTTTTAGATATCAAAATCGTTGCTAAATTTATTTGCAACGTTTTTTAAATCCGTTGTGCTTGCCAGCATTGCAAATAATAATAGCAACGGTTTTGATTAAATATTGTTACGGTTGTTAGAACTATTCCGTAAGAATAAATTTATAATGGTTAAATATAACCGTTGCGATTTTCAATGCAACGGTTATTATAACTGTAGCATTAAAACGTTGCAACTCAATAGTAACGGTTGTAGATAAATGTTACAATATTCTTGCAACATTTATCAGAAATTGTTGCAATTCATACAAACCTTTTACAATGTTTATCTAAACTATTGCGAATTAAATATGTCTATTACAATGGTTTAAAAAAGCGTTGCTAGTTATTCATATTTATTACAACGGTTATAAAAACCTGTTGCCAATTGAACATGTCTCTTACATTGGTTGTAAAAACCGTCGCTAATTATACTTATTTATTACAATGGTTTTAGAAACCGTTGCAGGAGGTTATATTAAATTGCAATGGTTTAAAACCATTACTAATTTATTGATAACGGTTGGCAAAAAAATATTGCATACTGAATAACAATATTTACTAATAACCGTTGCTAACTTTTTTGCAACGTTTATGAGCTACCACAGCTAACAAATTGTAACATTTAAATAACCGTTGCGATTATAAATATATATCTCACTGCATATTATATTATTTCCTGTACACCAATATAATTACCAAATATTCATCAAATGAAATACATCATCAACAACAACATGAGCCCTTTTAAATGTCCCCAACATGTTGGACTAGGCATTCATATATGAAATAGATATTAACAATTTAAATAGAATAATAAAGACACAAATAAAGTTAACGATCATAACATATATAATAACGTTCAAAATAATTAAGTACAAACAATTGTTCTAAATCAAAAACTACAAATTGAACTCAAAATCATAACTATGGATGTTCTTACAATAATAACAAAATATACTTAATAAGTTTTACTAGATGAAATTAAATAAAATCTTTATGCATTGTCCCTTTCCCTGCCGTTAGTATCTTTGCCTCTTTCTATATTAGCATTATCATCATCTTGGCCCACCTACAAAACAAATTTATAAGAATAATTAGAATAATAAAACTTGAAACTATATACACACATACTTAATCTCTGAATTTAAAAAAAAAAGAACCCATAGCAGAAACATAACAGATAGAAAAACTACCTAACATCCCAATATATCGATAATGTACTAAATTGAAGACAATTAACAAATAGCACATGTTTATATAAACATACTTCAAATTCACGACTGCTTGTCTAATATCATACTCATTAAATAATGTCCATTTTAATGAATGCAACAACTATATAGACATAATATTATATGTTCAACAAAAAAAAACTCCCATCAGAAAAAAAAAACTCCCATCATTTGGACTGTAATATTACATAACATGTCAATTTTTTAATAATTAAAATACATGTCATGGACATAAAAGTCTATAGGTACTTAAAAGGTGCATATCAAATTTTTTAATAATTAAAGTACATGCCATAAACATAATTAAAACTCCCATCAATTTGGGTTTCTTATATACAACAAGCCCACAGCAGGTCACTACAGGTACTTAAAAGGTGCAACACTGACACAACTTTATATTTTTATATTTTTTTTCCCCTCTCATCACAACATATACAACCCACAACAAAAATAACAAACACAACATAACACACACAAGTACAACAAATAACAGAACAATAAAAAGCACAACATGCATAGTATCCATAATGCCTACAACATACACAACATGAATATATCCAACATGCCTACGAAATGCTCAACATGTGCATATTGCTTTCTTAAACTCCTGTAATATTCTTTCCTCACGATTTGTGCTTGTTTATGAAATTTTTAGGACTTGAAAGTAAGGACTAATAGATTAGAAGACAATTCTATTAATGGCTTTGCCTTTCAAACTAGGTATGTTTATCCTATTCTTTATAACTCTAAACTCTCTACTTGAAGATTCTTGTGATGTGTTCTTATGATGACATTCATAACTTGAATCGGCTTACTAATTTTTTGAGTGAGTGGGTCTGTGTGGATGTCGCAAGTAATGAGGACCAACAAATGACAACATAAAGGGTATCATGGAAACTGATGTAATATTACGTTAACAAACATAGAAGTAAAGTACAGAAGAGAAAAAATTATATGAAAGGACCAACCATGGACTATTTTTTGACAAGTAATGTTCAGGAAAGTTTCTAGATGCTCACTGAAAGTAAATCCCATATAAAGCTCAGAAACGCCAAACATACAAAACAAAGAGCAACTTGGAAGCATACATAAACTAGACACACAGGCACATAGGATATTTAGATTCATCCCCAGTTTTATGAAGGCCACAAACATAACTGGAACACTTAAAAGATGCAAAATCACACATTTGATATACTCATAAAAGGATATATTATTAGGACAGTGTTAATCATATTATTTTCTTCCCTATGTTCACACTGAAACAAATATAAGCTACCTCATATCATAAAATGAGAGCAGTAAGATGCTTGACAAAAATTTTAAGAAAACATAGTAAGCTAATTATCTCAGTGAAGTGAAGACATAAAACTGCTTTCTAAAATTTCAGTCTAGCAACATGATGGACATTTTACTTGCACTGTTGCACACCCATTGAAGTGCTCCCAAATTCAGCAACAACAGTCTCAATAAGCCACAAAGAGGTGCGAAATGCTCATGTATACTCCTTAAGTTTTATGTTTTATATCATAAAGTCAGTTAATAAACAAACAGTGACTGGTTGAAATAGAATAGGCCCTTTACTTGCACACAATGGGATCTAATTCAACAATGACTGGTTCTAACCTGCAAATATGCCACATGTTGAGTACAGGTGCTGCCGGAGACTAGGGAACATTTTTCCTTCTTGAGTCTTATAGAGAATGAACTTATTAACTGTGCAACCTATTCTCTTTGGGTCAATAAAATGAGTAAACACATGTAGAATAAAGTAATCAAATCTATGTTGAGTTTATTTATGCAAAAGTTAAGGAGTCAGATATTCACAAAAAAAAAAAAAAAAAACAATCAAAGAAAATAAAATCTGTTTAATAAATATTTTCTATTCCTTTTTTTTGTTGGGGTGTAAACTTATTCTAGAGGATAAGTGAGACAAGTGTGCCATATTTATTTGTTTAATAAATATTCTTGTTTTGATAGAGGGGATAAAGGCATGAGATCCACTTATTTTAAAATGTCAACAGAAAGGTGCCCAAACACCACCATGCACAGACTCCCTCTTTCACCCTAGGAGAGCTTTACAGTGCAGTTCTCGCACAGATAATTTTCCTCTGGCCAATTAGGAATAGGTCCTAGTGCACTCTACCATGAAGGGGTCTACAGGAACTTCTACAGCGAATTTCTTCAAATGTACTCTAGATAACCTTGTATTTTTCAAGGTACCAGATTGTTCTGTTCTACTAACTAGCTGTTAGAGGGGAAAACAAGGAACAAAAAATAAAACGGAAAGCAAAGTTCCTGCTTTGGTGGAGAAACATCCGAAAACAGATAAAAGAGTAAGAGCAACTTCTGACTGAATCAAATAGTTTTGTTGCTTCATTTAAGTCGTATCCTTTAAAGAACTGACTTCTATGACAATTTTCATGATTTTAACATGTACTTCCAATTTCGTCTATTAAACTAGTATATGAGAGCGCCAAAAGGGGAATTTTGTTCTGCATAAGTATACAGTAATGTGACTGGTAAAATATCTAAATAGTGGATTTCTTATCCCACACAAATTAAATTCAAAGGAAGGAGGCTTTGAAGTTATAATAAAGAATAAGTATGAAGAACATAAAAACTAACATCAGTTTGTAATCTTTAGGTAAGTTATGAAACATTATACCCGAAAGTACAAAAATCACACAAGCTTGAAACACAATAAAAACACGAACTGAAGTATGAAGAGCAGACTGCTCCTGCTGCACAATAAAACACAAACTCCAAAAGTACTAATAAACACAAGTTATTTGGTTTAGAGCTCACCGTGAGGGTGATTCAATGAGAGAGGACGATCGAGGAATGACTGCAGTTGCGGCTGGTCTTGCCTGGCAGCTTTCCTGGATCGCTGCTGGAGTTGGATAGTCTCACCGGCGACTTGCGAGGGTGGGCGGTTCTCTCTTGGTGGCTTGAGCGAGGGACAGATCTCGCCTGGGCTCGCTGCAGGAGTTAGGGCGGTCTCGATCATCGGCAGATTGCGAAGGCGAGCAGATCACTCTGATCTGCTTGCGAGGGCAGGGGTCGTGGGGAAGCCGGATGTGGTGGCGGGGGATGACAATCGAGGTTGCGGTGATCTCGCAACGGTGGGAGAAAAGGAGTTAGGGTTTGTGAGGGCGCACAGATCTTGCCGGCGACTTGCGAGGGCAAGTGGATCATGCCTGACGACTTGCAAGGGTTATCAGGGTGGCGGTGTGAGATGAGGAATTGGGGCGGCGGTGTGAGAGGTTAACTTGGGGCGGCGGTGTGAGAGAGGATCGAACTTCAATCGGCTGAGCACCGTATCGTTTGGTATTTGGGGAAGATAAATAGTCGAATTTGGGAGATTCGAGGTTATTTAGGAAAATTCTAAATGCGCACCACTTGTTTCTTAGTGAGCGCCTATTTCCACTATCTCTTTCATCACTTAACTACAGTGTGTGAGCTCACTTAGCAAAGTGTGGTGCGCATTTAGAATTTCCCGAAATTTGGGAGATACGGGAAATCAAAAAAAAAATTACGTGACAATATTATCATTATGAAAGATGACCCTAATTAGCTAGATTTGCTTAGGCAAACACAATTGTTTATCATAAGCATTGAGGGAGAGGGCATAGAAGGTGGTCGACCGAGGGTGAGCGGGCAAAGGAGTCGAGTATATTAATCTGATTTGATGAGAGGACGGGAGATAAAAACAGGATGGGGAGAGAAAATGTCCTCTATAAAATATTTACCTATTTTTTATTTGAAAAAATATCAAAAATTTAGTGACATTTGTATCCATCACAAAAATTATTTCATAACAACTAATTAAATTTTCATCACAAATAAAAAATCTATATCACTTTTTCATGACAGTTAAAATTTATTGTTACTGTAAATTATTATATAGTGACAAATTTTTATAAGTTGTCACTAAAAACAATACTTTCATGACGACGATTTATCTCCGTCACGAAAAAAACTTAGTGATAAGTTTTTATAAGTTATCACTAGAAACTATACTTCTGTGTTTACTA
This sequence comes from Dracaena cambodiana, assembly GCA_036321105.1. Taxonomy (NCBI): domain Eukaryota; kingdom Viridiplantae; phylum Streptophyta; class Magnoliopsida; order Asparagales; family Asparagaceae; genus Dracaena; species Dracaena cambodiana. The sequence continues at coordinate 21,880,426 of JAYEPQ010000005.1, read as the reverse complement.
TTTATCTTTGTCACAAGAAAAAAATATATTTAGTGATAGGTTTTTATAAGTTGTCAATAAAAATTATACGTTTCGTGACGATTATTTATCTCCGCACAAAAAAAATTAGGTATAGTGACAAGTTTTTGTAAGTTGTCACTAAAACTATACTTTAATAACAACTACTTATATCCGTCATAGAAAAGAAATTATATTTAGTGACAAGTTTTTATAAGTAGTCACTAAAAATTATACTTTTATGATGACTATTTATCTCCATCACAAGAAAATTGTTTTTAGCGACAAGTTTTTGTAAGTTGTCACTAAAAACCATACTTTTGTGACAACTATTTATATCCTTCACAAAAAAAAAATTTGGATTATGTGACGAATAATTATCTTCGTCACTAAAAATATTTTTAGTTACAAGTTTTAGTACGTTGTGACTAAAAAATTAGGATTATGTGACGAATATTTATCATCGTCACAAAAAATTCATTTTTCGTGACAAGTTTTATTTATTGTCACAAAATACCCTTCTTTAGTGACAATTTTTATAGTTGTCATGAAATTTTTGTCACGAAATCCTAGTTTTCTTGTGGTGTTAAGCCATTACAAAATAATCATTTAGTAACAACGAAATAAGCGTTGCAACATAAACGTGACAAATAAGCTATCTTTTGCAATATTTTCTAAAAACATTGTAAAATATAATATATCGAAACGATTTAAGAAGAGTTACATAGTAACCATTGCAAAATAAAGATCTATTGTAATAGTTAATTTAAGCATTACTAAATATATTATATTACAATGTTTTTAAACTGTTGCAAAAAAACCATTGCAAAATACCCTTTTCTTGTAACAATTGTTTAAACCGTTACAAAATAATCATTTAGTAACAACTAAATAAGCATTGCAACATAAACGTAATAAATAAACTATCTTTTGCAACATTTTTTAAAAACATTGTAAAATATAATATATCCAAACGGTTTAAGAAGAGTTACATAGTAACTATTGCAAAATAAAAATCTATTGTAACGGTTAATTTAAGCATTACTAAATATATTATATTACAACGGTTATAACCATTGCAAAAAATCCCCTTTTCTTGTATTTGTGAAGAACTGAGATCAAATGCTCTTCTTGATTCTCATCAAAATGTGTTGAGATGACTACCGAAAAAGTTTCCTTAGATCCCAAAAACACATACTTGAGATCATCAGCCAAAGGTTTTAACTCAAGTATCAGGGCTTTAATGTTGGAAGGTAACTCCTCATATACTTGTTTTTGGAATCCACCCTACAACATGTGAATAGTGAGCATCATTCAAGCATGTTATAATTCGTTCGGTATTTTCATAATTGAGTCTCTTAAGAAAACCATTATCCATTATCAATGAAAGTTCCAATGGATCAGATATACACAATAATATGATGTTTCTTTCATCACGGATTTCTTCCATGGATTTAATGTCCAATAATTTGTCAGTATCAATGTTTAGTTGTTTGCAGACGTTAAAAACTATAAGCTCAACGATCATATTTTCAATTTATATAACTACTATACTCCTGCAATTGGTAACTTTACCGGGCGTAGCTAAAAATGGACGTCCGAAAATAACTAGGATTTGAAAATGTGCGTTCTTCACCGGTGCAGTATCAATAACTATAAAGTTGATAGGAAAATAGAAGTTTTCAATTTGCACTAAATATCTTCAATGACACCTTTAGGATATTTTTCTGATAATTGTAGTGTCATCAGTGTTAGTTTAAGTTCTCCCAGACCTAGCTACTAGTAAACTGTACAGTAACAATTTTCTCTCGCATCCAAATCTAGTAGAGTTTTCTCAATGTTATATCGTCCTATCACATAAGAAATAGACATCCAGAGTCATTGTACTTAAGAGGTATCTCAGAGAATAATAAAGCGCTTACCTACTCTACGACGAATGCTTTATTTTGTACATTATGATGCTTTTTGATCGTACACAAATCTTTCAAGAATTTTGCGTACGATGAGACTTACTTGATTACTTCCATTAGAAGAATATTGATGTGTACCCATTCGAAAATTTCCAAGATGTCAGCGTAAGAAGCATTAATATTTTTATTTTTTAAACAATGAGGGAATGGTACATGTGGTTTGTAAGTTGAAAAAGTAGTCTCTTTGGGATCATTATTATTGGGTTGTTATGTTGAATCTTCACCCTATTTCTCTTGGGTGTTATCAGTCTTTGGAACGGCTCATCAAGAACTTTGTCACTTCTCAATCTAACTATAACATATATCTTAGGTATAGCATTATTGAAGAGGAAATAGTGTTTATACCTTTGATTTTACCAAAAATACTGGCCTCCGACTGAATGGAAGCTTGCCTTTCTCTTAAATTCAGAGTGCTAAATTAAGGTAGCTTATCTGAGCTCGAATATCACTGAAGGCTATTGCATTCTGACTATTGATAGTTTGTAGCATCTAAATAAATTGATGTTGTGCTTGGATCATCAAAGCAATGGATTATTTGATCAATTTTCTGTTGTATTTGTGTGATGTTATCCTCTAAATTGCACTTCGGTGATGGTTAGTACACCAAAGTTACAGTTGATGGTTAGACATATTGCTGTGCTGCTTGATTGGCAGGTGCTTTGTTGGGTTGACTATACTGCTGCTGAGGATTCTGCTTCTGTTAAAGATTTGGATGATTTTTCCAATCGAGATTATAAGTTGTGAATATGGGTTATTGACCGATTGAGAAACTGTGTGAAAGAAGTTAGCTTATTCATTAAATACTTCTTTAAAAGATTGGAGAGTTGGACAATTATGATTTATGTGTCCTTGTAACTCACAAATATCATAAATATTTGGAACTTGATCTATCACATTTATAGTTTATTGTTTCTTAAGATCAAATCTTTAAATTTCTTAATTAATGAAATTAATCGTGCAGGTATGTCTTTGGTTTCTCCTAATTTAATTAGTCCATCTCTAGTTTGAGTTTCTCCATTAATTGTTTCCTATGCAAAGCATTCTCAGTTTTCCAGATTTGTGAATTTTCAGCAAGTGAATCAAGATATTCCCATATTTCTTATCTTCTTTGCTTAAAAATTCAGCATTGCATATTGTCTCAATAAATTGCCTAGTTTTAATATTTACCTTTTATATAAAAACTCACAATTCTCCATATCTCAAAGTCATAATGTGCGCATAAGCGTAGCAAATCTTTAAATCTATCTCAATGCTGGAAATAAAGGTGCGTCCTTCTTTTGGCGATAGGTGACAATTTGCTTTCACATATATTTAGGTCGATGTGAAGGATTTCTTTAAAAACTCTTTTGCAATTCATGCCCTCTTCTAATTGAATTCAGGCGTAAGGAGAATCACAATTTAGCTTTTTCCTTTAGGGAGAATAGGAAGAGCTTAAGCTTTAATTGCTTTGTGCTAATATTTTGAAGATTGATAGTAGCATGTACCTCTTCGAATTCATGAAGGTGTAAATATTGGCTCTTCGTATCTATCCAATCGAATTTTGGTAACAGATGTACTAATCCAAATTTTATTTCAAAGAGTCCGATATTCATATTTTTGTTGTTATTAGTGCTCATGTTGTTTATTGATAGGTGGATCATATAAATAGTTGTATTTATGAGCACGATCGAATGAGCCTAACATTGGATGTTCTCCTCCAATTGGTCATGCAAATTTAGAATTGTGCTAATTAATAATGTAGAAATCATAAACTATACTAAAGTAAGAACACAATAGTACAGATTCCCGATAACGACGCTAAAAACTTAACCCGATATGAATCGTATACTCCCAATTGTAAGAGATCGATAGGTAGTGATTCAGATAGTAAATACCCAAGATTGTTCTCTCAAGGATCTTTCAGTTATTGCATTTCGACACTATGAAAAATATATGTTACAAAACAAGGAAGGTTGAGGATTTATTAATTTAATTAAATTGATTGATTTCTTAAAAATAGATAAGATTATTGGTCAGATGGGTTAACACCCTATAAATTAAATTACTTGATGAATTTATACTTAATTATTTCAATTATATAAATCACATGGTCTTATAGAACCAGAAAGTTTATCATTAAAGTACAACAAAAAAGTTGTAATCTTGATATTTTGGTTTTTCGCTCAATTAATCCTATATGTATTTCGAGATGATCTAAGCATGATATATGAATAATAAAAATAATCATTTAAAGTCTAAAATTATACTGTGCCTAAATCTATACTATATCAAAAACTAAGCAATGAATATATCATCAAACTACGTATCATTAAAGTCTTAAAATCATATTTGGCGCCTAATAAGATAGTAGAGAACAAAAAACATCAATAATTAAATAGAACAATTAAGTATAAAAATAAGCAATTAACTCATACAAGTTATTTATGTAGGGTTTGTTATCCCATCTAAACTAATATAGAGGAATAATCATACATACTCATCATAATCATCAACAATTAAATAAAAGATATTTTTTTATAGATAACTATGAACGGGTACAAAATAATCTCTACAAAAATCTCTCTTTTTATTCTCTTTGTTCTATTCTGCGTCATATTAAACTCTCAATTACCATGAACATATATAGAATTACAAAAATCCTAATAAGAATTCTAGTTAAAAAGAAATTCAATTTCAATAAAACTCTTCAAAACTGTGCTATTGCCAACTAGGCTGTCAAAGGGCCGTCAATTGTTGCTTCAATAGGACCTTATGGGTTGAGTTTACAATTAAAAATATATGTTGGTTTTGACAGTGTCAGATGGCTGTCGACAGCCAAACCTTTCAACTTCTTATAACATCAAGGTTGTTATATAGAGTTAATTGTACCATAAATAGGTTGTTCTATAGGGACCTAAAGTGTTTAGAAATGTCACTTTTATCACTAATATAATGAGTTAACAAGAAAGTTATGAGTTAAATGGGTTTGATTAATTATTTCTAACAAACTTGCCTCTGATGATAGAATCCATTAAATTAACAATATAACAATGATTATTTTTCTTCATTCTTATTTTTTTTAGCATGAATGGTCAAGTATCATATAAAGAAGTTGATCTTTTTAATCCAATTTCAATGTCTTTGTTTCTTAGCTTGAATTATCAAGTGGCATGTAAGTATAAATCATCAAGGATATATAAACATCGAATCAAACCACATCACTAAGATTATTAGTTGGATTTAAGAAAGATTACTAACTGTAACTTTGAACTAAGTATAGCCTATCAAAAGTTAAATAAGTAAACCTATCAAAATTCTAAATTTAGAAGTTAATTTCGTCTTTCATTTACTAAATAATCGTAGAATTAATTTACTAGAAAGATTAATTTCATGTTAATATCGTTTCATTAACTTCATCTACATCTTAAAGCTCCGAAATTTAGTTATTCAGTTTATTCATTATAAAGATTATATTTTAATAAAGAAAACATAAAGAAAACATAAAGAAACTAATAGATTATAAGAAAGCAATAAAAACTATCTACAAAGTAATAATACAAATTATGTAACACCAATAGATGACTGAAAAAGAAGTTCAACACTATAGAGGTTCGGTATGGTGGCCATCGCATTATGTTGGTAGTGAAAATTTCTAAGTAAAAGGAATTTTCCACAACAAAACGTGGAGCTAACCCTGTAGCTCCGCGTGTGGCCATCTTAGCCCCGCTTTGAGTAAAACACGAAACTAAATAATAGCTCCGCAATCTGATGCGATTAGCTCCGCGTGAGCAGATAACCAGAATCATAAATTGATTATGATTGAGATTTGGGCTTATCTAATATCTAAATTGAGACCATATCTTAATTGAGACCAATCAGAACAGTAAATCAAGAGATTTAAATCAAAATTAAGATATTTGATTAGAATCCTTAATGAATACAAATTCTATTTAAATAGAAACTCTCATATTAGCCCAAGGCTATAAATGCCCTCTTGAGAAAGCCTTAAAGGATCTTTTTGGAGCATTAAAGAAGTTCAAATTACGCGTGAGAGTCTTGAACCCATCAAGATTAGCAGAGAAAGATCAAGTCCGCCGTCATCTTCGTCAAGTAAGAAGATCATCGATGTCAGATAGTCCAAAGGAGCTATTCAATAGATCCCATCACTGTGAGAACCCACTATATTTTGTAAAAGAGAGCGATAATCTATAAATCCTCTCGTTTGTTCTTTTTCTTGCTCACTTTCGTTGTAATCTAAGTTGTATTCAATGGAAGGAGGCAATAATTTTGCTACGAACAAACTGGTGACCACAGTGGGAGAAGTCTCTTTTACTGAAAAAGAGATCGTGGCACAATCTGACGTCGAGAGGATCGGATCTGACGTTAACATGCTCATCGTGGAGATCGACCAACAGAAGTACAAGGAGTATCTCTCCTCTAGGTCAGGTAATTTGACCGAAACACGACACTATCGTCGCATGCACTCCAATACCCGTAAATTGAGTAATCGGGAATCCACTGTTAATCGGTGACCCTTGGAGACTGCAGCTATGGAGCCGATATTTGGGAAGAAAACCCTAACAGAGGATGACCTCTCTACTGCCGAAGAAGGCTCGGGAACTGGTTAGACTAGAATCCAACTTCAGAACCGAAATCGGAGAGCTAGGCGAAAGGCCCTCAAAGCCTGCATTAAACACGAGGCTAATCAGGCAGCAGAACGCGAGGCTACTGTACCTCACGAACTGGCTTGCGTTAATCGCCAGACCAATCAATATCACGTTAAACGCGAAGCTGCAACTTGCGTTAATTGCAAGGACAAGCCAGCGTGTGATTCTCCACGTGAGGATAATTTACATGGACCTAAAACTAGAGAAGCTCGCGTTACTCGCGAGGATAAAATGTTGACAGAGCCAGCGTGTGATGGTGATTCTCCACGCGATGCTAAGACTGAACTTAGCGTTAAACGCAAAGCTAGTAAGACTTGCGTCAATCGCAAGATACTTGACACTCGCGTAAATCGGGAGGATAAACTTCTCTTAAAGCCAGCGTGTGAAATTGATTCTCCACGCGAGGCTAAAACTGAGCCTAGCATTAAACGCGAAGCCAGTGAGACTTGCGTTAATTGCAAAACTCCGTACTTTCGCATAAATCGCAAAGATAATTTTCTAACTTGCGTTAATTGCAAGAATCACATTAAACGCGAAGTTATGACTTGCGTAAATCGCAAGAATAAGCCAGCATACAAGAATATTCCAAAAGTTAAACTTCTGCAGAAACGCCAAGCCAGCGTAAAACGCGAGGCTAGCGTATCAAAATGCGAAGCTATTTCTCAGCTTCACGTATCAAAACGCGAAGCTACTTCTCAACTCTGCGTACCAGAACGCGAAGCTAATTCTCAGCTCCGCGTAAATCAAGTTGAATACAAAATCAAGGTTGATAATTGCACTATTAGACCAGAACTTGACACCAGTAATTCCAAGAAGCTCTAGCGGGCCCCGAAACCATCTCAACAGATGAGTGGGCCCCACAATTCTGTATTCAAGGCCACTGACCTCAGAGAATATTTAACCAAGAAAAGAGGCATAAATCAAGTTCAATCTGATCCTATTTGTCATTGCGAGTAGCTTATGATAGCAGTATCTGCTATGATGAATAATTGTTGTTGCAGCAAGAACAGGGTATCGGTGTTCGACCGATTAACTGAGTCGGACTAAAACCGTGCCAAGAAGATAAAAACTACTCTCTAAGAAAAAGAATGGAGAATTATAACTTGTAACATGGTCGGAAAGGGGAAGAAAATCATAGAAAGGAATGCTGATTCAGAATCAAGTGATGAAAACCTCATCATTTTACCCGACTTAAGTCAGGCGCTGTCTCAGCTCAAAATTATAAGAAACTTGTAAAAGGATCTTATGACGACGACAACGATAATTCGGCCATAGTTTCTCCTCATTCTTCAGCGTCATCTAAATTGCAGAAATCAGCATCACATATGATAGACAAATCTGACGATATCGATCAAAGATTTGAGGCCCAAGAACAAATGATCCGAGATCAACAAAAAACGATCGAGGATCTCAAAACGATACTCTTAAAGGTGGACGAAAACACCAAAAAAATAGTCGAAAATAAAGCCAAAAGTTCTTCAGAATCACCACCAAAGAAAGAAAGGAAAAGATAAATGAAGAAGATAAAGAAGAAAAGGTTTACTCGGCACACGAGGACGAGGATAAATATTCTTTCCATGACCTTGATGAAGAGAAAATTGAGAAGTTACAAGCCAACTTGATGCCTTGATGCACAAAATGGAACTGAAGGAATCGGGGGTCTCGAGACTATACCCGCCTGAATGGGATTTGGCACCGTACCCTGAAAAATACAAACCGCTCAAGTTGGAGCCATACGACGGGAAAGGATCTCCCAGTAAACATATATATTACTTCTTGTCCCAAGCAGGGCATTTGATGGGCAATGACCAGTAATGACCAAGGTATTTGTAAGTATCTTGCGATGGCCTGCTTTCACATAGTTTATGCAGTTGCCCCTAGGTACTATCAATACCTGGTATGACATTGAGAAACAATTTCTCGCACGTTTCTTCGAGAATGATACCGAAATATCAGTTCATTCCCTCCTTGCAACAAAGCAAAGGGAACAAGAAATCTGAAGGATTTTATAGAAAGGTTCCGAGAGAAGTCCGTGCACTGCAAACACGGAATTGTCCAGGAAACTCTGGTGGAAACATGCCGGCATAATCTCAAGACCAACGTGCTCTTAAAAATGGGAGTGGTAGAGTTCAAAACTTGGAAAAATTTACTTAAACAGGGAGAACAAGTTGAAAACTTGATCCGCCGAGTTGAAGAATCCCCTGGAACAAGGAATCTCGAAAATAATAGGCCGCATTCACAAAATAATAATAAGAATAAGGGGAAAGCAGTAATGGCATCAGATACCGCTCCACAGAAGACAAACCCTCCGAACCCGAAGCCCCAAAATCAAAAGGGCACGAGACCGAATAGGTCCCAACAAGAAAGGACCTATACCTTTACGGCAGAACAAACACCTACACTCTTCCATCTGCTCCTTAGGAAGGGAATGTTGAAACTTTCAGAAAATAGAAAGCTAGAGGATGCTAGTAAAACCAACGATCCCAACTATTGTTTGTACCATAGAAATGTTGGACACCCTACCAAGGACTATTACCCTCTGAAGAACATTACCCTCTGAAGAACAGGATCTAGGAATTAATAGAAGCTGGGGTCTTAACGCTGAAAGAGGAACAAAAGAAACTTATTGCTAATATGGCAACCCTGGTAGTACGAACCCATGAGTTTTCTGCAGGAGTGACTCCGGTACCAGAAGGGAAAATGGTCATGAAGAATCATGACCCACATAAAAGAGCACAGAAAGGACTTGTCCCTGTAACTACGCAAAGAGGGAAAGTCGTGTGGGTCCATCATGATTTATTACAGGATGAACAATGGACCACCTCAGGGAGCCAAAGGAGAAAGCGCACTAGTAATACTATTTTCATGATAATAAAAGAAGAGTACATAGTTATAGGAGCATTCACTGACTCTGAAGAGGAGGCCGAAACTATATCCACTCACCAAGAAGAGGCAGGTCCCTCCGGCACTCGATCCGGTAAAGCTACCTCAAAGACTACACCAGAGTAGACCCGAAGAATATATATGGGGAACTCGCGAAGCCTGCAAAACAAAAGGGGCTTCGTTTTTAGAAAAATCCTGTAAAGGATGAAGAGGTCAAAGATATTTTGTTTAAATTTGACATAATAGCTTAGCTGGCAAATATCCCAGCTCGAGTCACGCTTTACGAGTTGCTGCGATTATCAAAATCAACTCGTGAAGTATTAAGAGAGGCTTTGGCAGACTCTGAGTCATTCCTAGCACAGATTATCAAGCCAGCCGATGAAGAACAGGATTCCTGCCCTCGCTATCATCAAGTGAGGAGGCAGGTCCCATAGATTACCTTTTCCCCAGAGGACATGCAGGTGAGGAATATAAAGCATAATAGGCTTTTATATTTCACCGGATATGTCAGATCCACAAAGGTGGACTGCATTCAAATCGATCTGGGTCTGCATTAAGTGTCATTCCCAGAAGATTGATACAGCTATTGGGAATCTCTCCCCATCGCCTGACACCAACAAATACTACGATATATAGGTTCAATGCTAACGATAGCTGTCCCCTCGGGAAGATCCGACTTCGATGTCAAATCAGAGATTTGAGGACAGAAATTACGTGCTACGTTATAGACGCAAACTTGTCTTATAACATCCTACTAGGGCAACCATGGATCCATACCTATATGATAGTCCCATCGACTCTCCATCAATGTATGAAGTACTGTGATGAACAAGAAGTTCGGACGCTAGTTGCAGATAGGCAGCCATTCAAAGGGCTAGAAAATTACTTCACTGATGCTATGCTCTACAAGCCGGCCCATGAAGTCTCCAATAACAACCGCAAAGAACCTCAAGAACCTGATGTTAGCGGAAATGAGGCGGACACTGAATACGAATCTCCAAAAAAGGATGATGAGGGTCACTATGAGATAAACCCTCGCATAAATTTTAAAGTGAATTTTGATAATAATGCAACAATGTAGTAGAGGATGAGTGGATTATTAATGAAAATATAAAATTAGTCTATGAGCCTGCTGTTGCTACAGAGTCTGAGCCGTCTTGTACTTCCACCGAGGTGGATGACCTGTCCGAACTTGAAGTTTTGGCGGCATATCATTTGCCAATCAGGTCATCCCTCATCTCTCGGTCTAAAATAACAAAAGGACGAGATCACTTCTTCGAACTGCCTCTGCAACATGTATCGCAAAAACCAATTGTCTTCGGCATAGTGATTGCATCGCCCAACCAAAAACAAAATAGTGAAAGTGATGAACAAACATCACCACAATTTCACTTATACGAGCATAAATTCCGGCAAATAATGGAAAAGATGGCTTATAATTTTACCCAAAAACCGGGATTAAACTTTGGGAAAGGGCGACGAAATCTCATACCCTCGTTTAGACCAAGAGAGAAGAGCCCAGATTATTATCAGAATACTCGAAGGGGGTTGGGCTATGTATCTACTCCTTCCTTCCCGCCATACAAATACAAAGAGAGCTCTTCGGTGGATGAAGATTTATATATGCTTGATCATGATTCGGATCTAAGTACTAGCGCCTGGTTTCAATCCTTAACAGCAAATATGGTTTCAGCCGCACTAGAAAGTAACGAGGAACCAATTGATGTTCAAGACGATTCCTGGGCTAAACACATGGATACCCTCTAGGATGTTCGCTTTGAATAGCGTGAACCGCCCACAGAAGATAAGTTAGTACAAGTTAATATGGGGACGGAAGAAAATCCGAAGCCCATTTTCATAAGCGACACGCTAACTCCTTTAGAAAAGGAGGAACTTATATCCCTAATTAGGGAATATATGGATGTGTTCGCATGGAGTTACGAAGATATCCCAGGGCTTGATCCTCAGATTGCCACACACCGGTTAAATATTAAAGAAAACGCCAAGCCATTTAAATAACAGCAAAGGCGTTTTCGATCAGAGTTGATGGAGGTGATAGTTGCTAAGGTTAACAAACTCATAAAATTAGGATTTATCCGTGAAGAGCAACATCCAGATTGGGTGACTAATATAGTGCCGGTTCGTAAGAAAAACGGCAAGATCCGGATATGCATCAATTTTTGAGATCTAAACGCTGCATGCCCTAAGGATGAGTTCCCACTCCCGATTACCGATGTAATGATTGACAACACCTGTGGTTATGAGAGGATGTCCTTTATAGATGGCTTTACAGGATACAATCAGATTAAAATGCACCCAGATGACGAAAAGCACATGCTTTCAGAACATCGCTGGGGGTGTACTGTTATACAGTAATGCCCTTTGGGTTAAAGAATGTCGGTGCCACCTATCAACGCGCGATGAGCATTATATTTAAAGAATATCTGTGCATAATAGTGGAATGTTATGTCGATGATTTGGCGGTCAAGAGCAAAAATAAAGAAGACCACCTTCAGGATCTGAGAACAGTCTTCAATCTTATGCGAAGACATCACTAGAAGATGAATTCCGCTAAGTCCTTCATGGGGGTATCCAATGGGAAATTCCTTGGGTTTATAGTTACTTCGGAAGAAATTTTCCTTGATCTCGAGAAGGTAAAAGCAATTAAAGAGATGCCACCTCCCCGCAACCTTAAAGAATTGAGGGGGTTACAAGGAAAATTGGTTTATATCCGTTGCTTTATCTCCAATCTATCAAGAAGATGCCAACCGTTCTCCAAACTTATGAAAAAGGGGGTTTCCTTCGTATGGGATGAGGCGTGTCAACAAGCATTTGATGACCTTAAATAATACCTCACGAAACCGCCCGCCCTCATGGCACCTGTCCCTGGACAACCATTCCTTATATATGTAAGGGCCATGGATAATGCGTTAGGAGCGTTGCTCGCTCAATATAATGAGCATGGTCTTGAAATGCCCTTTATTACTTAAGTCGAACAATGATCGGAGCCGAGCATCGGTATACTCCAATTAAAATAGAATGTTTAGCCCTAGTATTCGCCATCCAGAAAATGCGACACTATCTTTCAGGAAAAACAATTCATGTCATATCACGGGTCAATCCCTTGAAAATCTTGATGATAAAACCAGGATCTTTAAATGGCCGATTGGCAAAATGGGCGTTATTGCTATCGCCGTATGATATCTACTTTGTTCGTCAAATAGCTATGAAGGGACAAGCGATCGCCGAAGATTTCCTGGCAGACCATCCAATTTGTCCCAACTCTAGGTTATCAACGGATATCTCCAAACAGACATCAGAAGTCAACGCAATTAGCAAAGAACAATCATGGCAGATATTCTTTGATGGTGCTGCCAGACGATCTGCTGCTGGAATGGGGGTTGTACTGATCTCCCCACATAAACACATACTGCCTAACGGTTACTCATTAACAGAACCGTGCACAAATAATGTGGCAGAATATAATGCACTCATTATTGGTTTAAAAATGGCTCTGCAACTGGGGGTGAACTATCTAGAGGCATATGGAGACTCTAAGCTCATCGTCAACCAGATGATGAGTGAATATGAAGTCAGACATGAAACTCTCATCCCCTACCATCAACTAGCCATTGAGTTAGCAGGATATTTTGAACAATTTTACATTTATCATATATCTCAAAACGAGAACGTTTATGCAAATGCTCTTGCCGCATTAGCCGCAACGTTGGTAATCCCGCCGGGCGCAGCTAAAACTATAACTATTGGGAGTAGAGAACTTCTCCATTCAGATATGGTTTTCCAAAACAGGCAAGTATGTCAAACAAGCTTAACTCTGGAACCCCGTGATTGACGATTTTCGTTCGTGGATTACGCCATGTACGGGATGCTGCTAGAGGATCCAAAAGAAGCCGCCTCAATAAAAAGGAAGGCCCAAAGATTTTATTATGATGTGACGCTTCAGACTTTATATAGAAAATCAAATGACAGTCTCCTACTGCACTGCATTTCAAGAGCAGAAGCCGATAAAGTACTGAAAGAAACGCATGATGGAGTGTGTTGGTCCAAAACTCGGGGAATGCATAAGAAGGCTAGGATACTATTGGCCAAAGAAGATTACTGATGTAATGGCATATGCTAAACGGTGCTATGCATGTCAGGTACATGCCAATTTTATTCATCAAATCCCAGAATACTTGCACAATACTAATGCTAGTTGGCCATTTGAAGCATGGGGAATGGATATCGTGGGACTAATAACTCTCCCGTCATCCAGAGGACATCGGTTTATACTTTCAATAACCGATTATTTTTCAAAATGGGCCGAAGCCGTGCCTATGAGAGAGGTAAAGACAACAGATGTAATTAAATTCATTAAACATCATGTCATTTACCGTTTTGGCAATCCCCGAAGAATCATTCACAATAACGGACCGCAATTCACTAGTCAAGGATACTCACGATTCTGTGATAAGTTCAGAATCAAGGATATTGCTTCAACACCGTATAACCCCGCGGCAAATGGATTGGTCGAAGCCTTTAATAAGACAATTATTAAACTTCTTCGGAAGTTCGTCTCCTTCAACAAACGAGACTGGAATGAAAAGTTAGGAGAGTCTTGGTGGGCTTGTAGCACTAATGTTCACACCCAACAAAATCTACCCCTTTCTCCTTGATCTATGGAAGCGAGGCCGTTTTGCCTCTGGAGGTTCAAATACCATCATTGAGAGTGACATTAACCACAAAGATGACAACAGAAAAACGCCATCAACAAAGATTGCGAGAACTAGAAGCGCTCGATGAAAAGCGTCTCCAGGCTCAGCAACAGATTGAGTTGTATCAAGCCCGAGTCTCGCAAGCGTTTAATAAGAACGTTAGGTAAAGAACCTTTAAAAAAGGAGACTTGGTTCTGGCCGTTAAATGGCCAATGATTCTGACCCACAAGACTAAGAGTAAATTTAAACCCAAGTGGGAAGGACCGTTCATCATGGAGACGGTATACTCTAGTGGAGCTTATCGCTTAATGAACCAGGATGGTGACAAAATGATGATGCCAATTAACGGTAAATTTTTGAAAAAGTATTATGCATAAAAAAAACTGAGGCATGTTACATCTGGTTCACATCCCTGATTCCGGTTCATATCCCTAGGAGTATAACCATCCACTTGTTCAGGTTACGCATATCAGCACTTGAACTTCTTTATTAAACTAAGGCATGTGCAATTAGGCGCCTCTATCTAAGTCAATGATCATGATCCGATCATTCTAGTGTGTGCAATTAAACGCTTTCACCAAACTATCATTTTGCTCTATTAAAGAACCTCACCGTGGTTAAGCCTGGTAGGTATCGACAATCTAAGTTATGCAGATGAACCTTGGATTGTTTTACCAAAACTATGAATTATTTTATGACAATTATTTGTTGAGCAAAAAAAAATTGTAGCCAACAGCTAAAGAATCAAAAGAATTATCTTTATTTATGAAATCAAAAGAATAGAGTTAAAGAATAAAGTTACAAAAAAAATAAAAGAATTCAAAGAATTATTGAGTTCTTTATTACAAAGAATAAATAAATATATAAAAGGAAACAGGGGAGTTAAGGCTCTCCCAAAATCTTCAACTTATTTGTCGTCTCATCAATAACTCGACGACGAGTTTCCTCCACGGAGTGTTGAGCCTACCGACATAAATTATTGTCATTTATTGCAAGTTGTTGGGCCAACCATTGACGAGATTCTTCAATGGAACAACTTCTCATCATGCCTTCCTGCTCAAGCTATCCTTATTGAAGGATCAGCTCTTCCTGTTTCTTAACAGACTCCCCTAACCGAGACTCTCTGGCTTCTAAAATAGCCTGAGTTTTGGCGATAGTCTCCTTGGCTCTAAGGATGGCCGCTTGGCTCCCCTCAATTTCAAAGTCCACCATCTCCAGCCCCCTAAGAACTGACTCTTGGCTAGCTCGTAGTTCTGCCAATTTCAGAGACCAGTCTTTCTCCTGACGCCTTAACTCCTCCTGACGAGCAGTCAACTCTACTCGTAGCCGTGCCAGCTCAATCTCAGTGATAGCTTCCACATTCGCTTGGCGAACTGTATTTAGCGTTTGCACATGTTCTTCTAAAGCTTCTAGGTGGGCTCGATAAGGAGTTGCTCAGTCAATCTCTCCAATCTTTTCAATATTGTCCAGGTAACTGGCCAATATTGAGCGTCCGAGCTCAAGGAAGTCCTTCCCATTCAAGATCATACCAATGCATCTCCTTAGCAGCCGCATGAAATCGTTAACGCTGTGATTGAAGAATTCTTCAAGTGGATCAGCAGTATCTAAATTGAGAGCAGGCAGTGCTAAGGTAGACGTCACCAGAGCAGGGGTGGCTTCCGAGGGAATTGAGGAAGAAGAAACTCGTCCTTGTACCAAATTCATAACATGCAGGGCCAGTAAAGCCAATAGTGACTTGGCAGAACTGGGAACCCGAGGTGAAGTGTCGTCAGTACTTGCAGGTCAAACAACTCCGCCAACTAGGGTGGATGATGTTGTGTCTCCGCCTGAAGCTCCTCTTGGAGCAAAAGTAGCCTCAAACAAAAATTTTAAGTTGTCTTCATCCCCTGCTGGCAGGCGAGATGGAGCAGGAGTGGCCACCAGTGTCTCAACAGCTACAATTGTCGACGGCGTTAATACAGCTGGCGAAGAAGTAGAGGGCACACCAATGACGATCGGGAAAGTGTCCTCGAAGCGAACCGCTGGTGTTGGAGATGGTAGGCTCGGAGATAAGGGAGCATCCTTTAACACGGCAACAATGTCCGTCCTGTCATTACTGCCTAATTCGTCGGTTGGAGGGGTTGATGAAGGAACAGGACACGGGGCTAGTGTGAAGTAGTCTGTGTCAAACTCGTTCGAAGAACTATCCAATTCGCCCACCGATCCCATAGTCCTAGAGTAGTCGACCAGCTCCTCGGACTCCACCCTGGTAGTTGAGTGCATAGACGAATGAAGTTGACTGCCTGGATCTCAGAAAAGCAAACAGGAAGTGTCACATACATGTAAAAAGGAAAAGAAGATAGAATATTGAAAATGTAAAAAGGAACCATACCAGTGGATACAAGTCCCATGGTTGGACTTGAAGGAGGAGCTGAGGCCGTCTCCAAGAGCACACCCATTTCGCTACCTATAGGTGGCATCGTAGTGTGCTCAGCAGACTCCGTGATTGGCAAAACTGGAGCATTGGGGGCACTGGGAACTTCTGCGGGCCTGCTCTCCTCCGCTGTTGCTGTTGGCAGAGTCGACGCAAGTAAATCGATAGCAAATTGGACTGCCACATCGTGGGAAATCACCAGTGTGTCCCCAGCCAGCTTCTTCTTCTTTTTGGCTGGCTCACCCCTAACGGGTCCACGACGCTTAACGGTCGGACTAAGGGAATGAGTGACGACGGGTTGGGGAGCACCTCCAACATAAGCATCATTGTCACCATCATCATCGTCACCATCAGAATCGCCTGCATCTGATGGATCCGCCGCGGTACCGAGGAATTCATCCATTCCCTTCACTCGGACCCTCTTTGCCTCTTTATAGCAAGAGTAAAAAACTTCTATCTCCTTGCAACAGTTGTGGTTGATGGAGAGGTTAGGCACATCAGCGTTAGCAACACTGTACCATGTGCAGAAGCTTAACGTCATGCTCAACTCCGGCGATTTCTGGGGCAGCATAAATTCAACTTCGGTTCCTCTGGCGATAAAATGGAACCAGCCTCGTGCTCCTGCGTACATATTTCCTTCATACGCAAGCCCCTTGTTCGGATTTCCTATATAAAGCTGTGTATATCCAAATTGACGGGCAAATCGGCTGGGGATATACGGATCTATATAGCACATGATGTCTTGCTTATACACTAAATGTCCGGGACGAATATTTAATAACCACTAGAAGGCCCCCGAAGATAAGCTGGTGAAATTATCTGCTCCCAGAATATTTTTAAATCTTGATCCATACTCTCATCCAGGAAAGTCTGGGAAACAGCAGAAGATCTCATAGTTCTGGTGGTGGTGGAGTGTTTTGCGGATTATTGACATATAATTGCTCTTCCAAGTAGAGCGCTCGTACTTCTCCAAGAAGAACGGTTTGTCGATCAGGCTGTAATCCGCAGCACTCTTCAAAAACGGGCAGTGCATGATTAGCCACGCCATTAGATATGTGTAAGGCATTTCCACCCTGGGGTTTGGTGTCTTCACCGCAGCAGTCTCTTTCGCTGCTTTGCCCTTTGTAGCTTTACCCTTGTTCTTTTCTGCTGGAACAAAGCTGCTGTAGAGGGCCCTAGTCCACTCTGGAGATTACTAACTATTACTGGCAAGAGCCCGAACGGTCGTCCGTAAGCCAGTAAGACGGCAGGATAGACAACGTTCTTCGCAATGGCCTCCTTGGGCAAAGAAGGAATGACACATCTCTTTAACTAGAGCATCAAGAAACCCGCAAGCAGAACCTTATCTGAAATTGGGAATTGTGCTTGGTAGTGGAAGCTCTGGAAGACAATATCTAGGCTGAATCCCCCTTCATTAGATTCAGTAGTATAAGTCGTAGCTTCCAGTTTGGAGATGCGCTCCTTTATTTCTTCAATGCTAACTGATGGGCATCTGCGAACTATTGGGAGACTCTCTTTCAAGTTAATGAAGAGGTAGTCTGTCCACTTCTTATGGCCAATTCCCTGGTTCCTTACACCAGCCAGGTCGACACAGATGTATTAATGACACATCATTTCCCAATAGGTCTGATAGATGTGTTCATCTCTCGCCTTCAACATCTTCAATTCTTCAGTGGTAGGGATGTATTCCTCATAAAGAATCTCGCCCATCGACAACCCAGACACTTCATACATCTCGTGGAGAACAAGTCCTAACTCACCCACTGGTGTAAAGAAGGTGTCAGTTTCGAGATTGTACATCTCCAAGAGACTGAAGAGATGATACGAACTTTGGGGCAAGCCAAACTGAACATTCCGGATGGCTTTGTATAAGCCACTCTCTTTCAAAGTTTGCTCATGGTTGTCCAGCACGTATTTGACGAGCCTGAACCACCACATATTGCCCGAGGAATGGATCCATCTGGGCATCCGGAAGTCCTTAGCAGGGTACTTTCCACCATTGGCCATGAACTCGCTAAGAAAGGTCTTAGCACGAGTCGGGACTTCACCAACTGGGTGCTCCTTGGTGACTCTGCCCGGAAGAAGCCCAGTAATACATCTGGGGGGACCATCTTGAAAAGCCCCGTTTGCACCGAATTTGCCAGTCGCAACTCCGTCATACTCGCGAGTTAGTTCCCATTCTAACTCACGATGAGAGGACAACCTCTGAAGATACACTAAGGGGTAGCTGCATTCCATATCGGGCAAGAACATCAGCAAATCACCGGTCTAATAGAGCCATTTACTCTCTTCTTCAAACAGGATCTCATCTGAGTGATCCATTGCATCTCCAAAGAGGAATGCGGGCTTCTCCAATGCCTCTCGGCTCATTGCCTCAAACGGAGCATCAGTAATGATCTCTCTGGCAGTCGCAGGACTGTATAATATCAGTTTCTCCCTGCGTTCCCTAAGACCTGGCTTGAAGCCGGAAGGTCAGTAGTAAAACGAAACTGGGTCGCTGAGTCTGCACCCCCAACGTACCCAACGTGGTGCCTATGAGAAAAAGCATCCATTAAATAGCCAACTGCAAAAGAAAAATCAAGAGTTAGAAAAACTTTGAAAAGCCAGAAAAATCTTCTAAGTATAAAAACGTGACGCTAAAAATAACTCCGCGCGAAACTAAGAAAATAGCTTCGCGTCTTGGAAACGCGAAGATAAAGAGATAACTTCGCGTTTGTATGAAAAATACGAAGCTAAGGGAATAACTCCGCGTTCGCAAAATGCGAAGCTAAATCTGTAACCTCACTTTGAAACGCGATGGCTAACAAAAATAACTTCGCGTTTCAAAATGCGAAGATAACACGATAGTTTCGCGTGGAAGAAGACCAGAGGTCTTTTCTTCTTTTCCAAGCCGTACGACCGGAGTACGGCGATTTCGCCGTTAAAAGAAGTGATTGACCGGTTAAAACCGAGCCAAATCACTCTAAAATAGTTCTAAAAAGTCCCAAGAGTCGAGATTTTTACCTCCGATGGGCGTGGCATGGACTGGGCCACCACTGTGGCCGCTGCCGCGACCATTTCCGTCGCTGCTTGCGCTGGCCGCCACTGGTGAGGAGGCGCGCGACGACGTGCTCTTCTTGGGTGCCATTCGCTTCGCAGTCTAGGAGAAAATTGACAAGAATCGAGCAAAAATCCGGTCGGTCGCCTGATCGCCTGAGCTTTGATCTCTTGAAAATTCTTCGAATGAAGTGAAGAAGAAGAAGAGTTAAGACTCTATTTAAATGAAAAAGCCCGCCCCTTGTTATTCGGCACAAAAATTGGAGTGGTTACTCAATGAAATGCGAGGCTATTAGCTTCGCGTGATTAATGAAAATGCGAAAATAAGATGGTATTCTAACTCCGCGTTCCAGTTTGAAGATTTAAAGTATTTCAAAATTTGCTAAATTCTAAGCCATTTTGAAAATTTTGGAGGGAGTTATGTTGGTAGTGAAAATTTCTAAGTAAAAGGAATTTTTCACAACAGAATGCGGAGCTAACCCTGTAGCTCAGCATGTGGCCATCTTAGCTCCGCATTTGAGTAAAATGCGGAGCTAAACAGTAGCTCTGCGTTCTGACGCGATTAGCTCCACGTGAGCAGATAACCAGAATCATAAATTGATTATGATTGAGATTTGGGCTTATCCAATACCCAAATTGAGTCCAATCAGAACTGTAAATCAAGAGATTTAAATCAAAATTAAGATATTTGATAAGAATTCTCAATGAATACAAATTCTATTTAAATAGAAATTCTCATATTAGCCCAAGACTATAAATACCCTCTTGAGAAAGCCTTGAAGAATCTTTTTGGAGCATTAAAGAAGTTCAAGTTACGCGTGAGAGCCTTGAACCCATCAAGATCAGCAAAGAAAAATCAAGTCGGTCGTCATCTTCATCAAGCAAGAAGATCATCGACGTCAGATAGTCCAAAAGAGCTATTCAATAGATCACATCACTGCAAGAATCCACTATATTTTATAAAAGAGAGCGATAATCTATAAATCCTCTCGTTTGTTATTTTTCTTTTTCACTTTTGTTGTAATCTAAGTTGTATTCAATGGTAGGAGGCAACAATTTTGCTACGAACACCTTAGTAAGGAAGATCTTGTTTATATTTACTTTCAAATAAAAAAAGAGTACAAAAAATGTTATATTTTTACAAGGATTAGTGATATATAAACTCTTATTACAAAATCCTAATCCAATCAGCCTAGAAGAGTTCTATAAATACATAAACTCTTGAGAAAAAGATTGTGTTAACTTTGTTTCTTTGCCGCCAAGTAGCAATGTTGACCGCTAGGTAGGAGTAGTTAATACACGTGCTTAGACTCCAATTATGCATAGGAATCTGTCCCTGAAATTTGACTTGGTCTCCTCTCCTTTTTGTTGTTGCCCAGTGGCAATAGCTGCTAGGTAGTAGCAAAACTCTTGTTGTTGGACTTCAAACTTTTGCTAGTGAACCATTATGCTCTAGACTTTTTCTTTTCATGGTTTGTCTCTTGATCATCTACTCTTGGCTCTTGGATTTTTTTTTTTCTTTTTAACTCTTTCTAGACTTGGTTTATGCGGGTTTTCAACAAAATACATGATGTTCTTACTGCAATAGTATCTAACTTGAAAAATAACTGAAAATACTCGAGTAACATTATTTATATAAGAAATAAGACAAAATGCGTGATATATATCAAAATATGACATCATTAAGCAATGTGTACAAAATTATATACGTTTATTCATAAAAATTATATCTGAGTTCTTATTTTAACTTCCCTCTCATGGAATACAAGAATATCCATGATACTTCGGTGAAGGATAGGAAGTTGTTTTTTGGGGGCATTATCTTTCCTAGGAGGAAGCTAGTAGAGGACAACCAACAACCCAGGTTGTAGTTGCCCCCACAATATTTGTGAAGGATGGCTCTCTTCCGAAAAAATGGATGAAGGTAACTCTAGGCAAATCATCTAAATAGGATAACAGATGGAGAATAGGACTCTCTGTTAACGGTTGAATAGATGGAGATCAGGGACATGGGTCAGCATACCGAGGCCAGGGCATACCGAGGCCAGGGAAGCTATTTGTCTGATCTTGTCACTATCTATAATAAAATAAAGTGAAAGGACCCGTCCAAAAACCAGGTGGGTGTTAACTAACAATTGAGTCCTCTCCAAACCACAAGAGATGGTTGCTACGGCTCACCAAATTCACTTGCCCCTATGTATCACTTAAAATTCACGGCTCCATGAAGGAGTGAGGAGCTTTTTTCAAGCTGCTTCTTTTTTTTGTCTAGAAGGAAAGGAATCCATCATTTCAAGAGAAAAATGTGAGCCGGTTTTGTCCACTTTGTCCATCCACATCTATTCGAGATAATAAAAAAACAAGGAGAGCTTGCTTCTTATTCCCATGTTTGATCTTTCCAATTTCTGCCACTTCCCTTATGGGCAAAGACCTTTGTAGAGAATGAAACGGAGACAAGGCGCTTACAATGTCCTCTTAAGAATGCTTCTCGAGGATCCATTCTCTCTCCTAAATAAGTAGGACTTGGTGAGCCTAGGCTGAGATGGGGATAAGGAGTTAGAATTAAAGCCCATAACATTCTTGGTGGCACTGGTAGGGGTTATCTCTATGAATGTGTAGGTCCAAGTCTGCACCAGTATGCTACTGAATCAATGTGTCCCGAGTATTATGGACTATTATAGTAGGGTTATTTCATGAGGGGGGCCAAACGCAGTTCTTTGAGTCAAACATTAATTAAACCATTTTTTAAAGATATTTAGTAGATGGATGAATCTATCTTTCTCAACTCATATGTTGCTAGTTAACTAACAGCAAGAGGCCCTAAATCATTAATCTGGGCTGGAAGCGCGGCACTCTTTTGGGCCCAGGAAGTGAAGGGAATGAGTTCGGCTACATCTCTCTGCTCTTCTTTATTTTGTTTTCCGTTTCCATTTTGCATGCAGTTTGCTCTCCAGTCATCTCTTCATTGGATGGTTCTGATGGGATTTATCATTTCTACCAGTGAATATAGAAAGGGGTATATCATATTGAGTTATGTCGATTCATTTTCAGAACCAAATAAGATGGGGAATAAGACATCTTTGTCCCTTCATCTTTCTAAATTGAGATCCGGCTGGTTCGCATCGTTCCAACAGCCAATAGGGAGCACCTCAGTACTCAATCATGCACAGTTACTGGTAATCCTATCAAACCTACGGGCAACTTTTATTCACCAAAGGTTCATCCCTTGTAGGGATTATGAACTTGTACAGGGATATGGAATCACTGGTTGATACATCAAACATGAACCTATCATGCGCAAGATGCGTTCCTATTCTTGTCACAAGTGATATGTTAAGCAACATGTCTGGAGGGAAAACTCCCTTCAGTCCCCCAACTTTACTTATGGCAACCTTCCAACCGGCCAACAACTTATAGCACTAGTTGTTGAATTTTGGGTGTGGCTCTTTTAGTCCCACATCGGCTGGGAGCTAAAAAGACACCACCCATAAATCCTATAAATAGGGCCTTGTGTGTTTGGTTTTGAGTATCCCAAAAATAATTTGTTGTTATATAAAACTGTTCTGAGAAAACATATTTTATTTTGGTAAGTTTTTTATGTGAAAAATTCCAAATTGTAATTTTGAATTTTTTGGATTTTAGAAAAATTCTCCTATTCTTGGGAAACTTTCCAATTTATCAGAGATTTTTGTAATTTGAAACTTTGGTGATAGTGGATTGATCGTTAGGACATAATTAACATTTACCGAGTCTAGTTAAATTTTGTGTCTTCTCTAATTTTGCATTAGTTCTTGTATGACACTATTTTGGATGCTTATTTGTGTGGGTAAGATATCTGTTTTTTGCAACAAGTGACATCAGAGCCGAATGTTTGACCTTGACAAATTATTAAAAAATGACAGAAGGTTCTTTGTCTACACTGGCTAAGATTACTATAATCAATGCAAAGTTCGAATTTTAGAAGTTTGATAGCCGCAACAACTTCGGTATGTGACAGTGTGATGTCTTAGATATTCTTTATCAGTAAGAGTTGGATGTTACTCTGAAAGACAAGAAGCCAGAGAAGATGACCAATAAAGAATGAAAAAAATTAATTGCCAAGCATGTGGTACCATTCGATTTTGTCTCACAAGGGAACAAAAGTATCCTTTCATAAGAGGGACATCTGCAAGTAAGATGTGGAATGAGATGGAGAACAAGTTTATAAAAAGGAGAAGTGAAAATCGGCTCAATTTGAAGAAGAAATTATTCTGCTTCCAGTATCAACCAGGTATATCTATCAACGATCACATTGTTGGTTTTAATAAATTAATAGCAGATTTGTTAAATTTGTATGTGACTATTGAAGATGAAGATCAGGCTTTATTATTATTGGCTTCTCTTCCTGATGAGTACGATCACCTTGTCAGTACTCTCCTTCGTGATAAGGATAAGGTGACTTTTGATGATGTATACAATGTATTGTACAATTCTGATATTAGAAAGAAAAATAAAAAAGAGCATGGGTATAATATAGCTGAGGCGTATGCTGCTAGAGGCCGATCTCATAGTCGTAAATCCAATCAGAGAGGTAGATCCCAATCAAGAGACAGACCTGATAAAGATGAATGTGCTATTTATCATAAGAAAGGGCATTGGAAGAAAAATTATCCAAAGTTGAAGAAAAAAAGATAAGGGAAGACTGATTGTGATGTATGTGTAACCAAGTGTGAAGAATCAAATTTTGCATTGGTTGGTCTATCTTTAGTTTCTTATTCTGATGAGTGGATTTTGGATTCTGAATGCGCCATCATATGTGTCCTCATAAGGAGTGGTTTCTCAATTTTGAAGAGTTTGATAGAGGAGTTATTTTTATGGTCAACGATAACTCTTGCAAGACAACTGGGATAGGTATAATCCATTTAAAAAATCATGATGGATCAATCAGAGTTTTGACAGATGTTCGGTATGTACCGGATTTGAAGAAGAATCTCATTTTTTTGGGAGAGATAGAAACAAAAGGTTTTGTTATATCTATCTGAGATAGAGTTCTCAGAGACACTTCAGGCGCACTTGTAGCAATGAAAGATCCGAGGAAGACTAACTTATACTACTTTTAGGATAGTACAATTATTGGATCAACAGGTATAGCGTCTGAAGAGTATACATATGCAGAAACAATCATGTTGTGGCACATGCGACTTGGTCATTCAGGTATGCGAGTTTCGCAGAATTTAGTGAAGAAAGGTGATGGAGATCAAATTTGATTTTGTAGATTGGATTTGATTTTATTTGGATCTCGTTAGGATTTTGGAATATTTGATTGGATCCTAATTTTATTAGAATTCTGATTTTATTAGGATTTTGAATTCTATTAGGATTTGGTTTGTTAGGATTTTTCTATATATATGGGATTTGTATAAAGTATTAAAAGAGATGAATAATATTTGAAAATTTGGTGAGAAATTTCTGGCATGGATTTCGCTTGAGCAAATCTTTTCTCGTGGATTCATGGAGAGCGGGCTTGGATTAGCTTGGGTGGATTCCCAAACTCCGTAAGTTCTTTTCCAATTTATCTATTTTTCCCAATTCATCCATAAAAATCCTATTTTTTAAAACTCTAACCCTAATTTCGCCTCTGTCCTGCGTCAAACTTAGTATCAGAGACTAGATTTTCTTCACTATCACCATTTTCTTTTTCAATATCTCCATCCTCTTCTTATTTTATTTCAGTGTTCTTATTTAAAAAGTACAGATCAACAAAAAAACTGATCTAAAAAAAAGAGAGAAAGTTCAAATTTGAAAAAAAGAACAGTTCAAAATTGAAGGAAAAAAGAGAAGAAAGAATAAAGAAAAGAGAGAAATTCAGATAAAAAAGAAAGAGAGAAAAAAGGAGAAGAAAGAAAGTATTTGGATTTGGTTTCAGTTATTGGGTTTGTTTTGGGTTATTGGGTTTAATTCGGATTTCGGTTGGACCCATTTAATTAAATTCACATTAAAGGAGAAAAGACAAACGTTGGATTTAATTCAGTTAGACCCGACCCGCAAGCATAACCAACATATTTACTTTTATTGAGTTTAGTATAGCAGTGGATCGGACCCAATAGCAGTGCAAACCCGTTAAAAGCAGCAGACCCATTAAGGGTTTTTTGATTCATAGCCCGTTTCAACTCCGATTCAAATCATTTTCAAACCTCCGTGATTCTTGGGTATTTTCTAAACTTTTTGAACTAAAATTTTGAGTTGGTTATATATGGAGTTCATATTCCATGGTCACTAAATTAACACCAATACTAAAATATCACGAGTTGAGCGTGATATGTATGCTACTATACCCATTTTTTTTTATTTTGACGATTGGCAAAATTACGAAGATTGGGAGAGTCATCTCGAAAATTTATTTAGATATTTTGATACAATATCAGTACAGAAATGTCGTTACGCCCGACAAAAGTTAGGTGGAGAAGTTTATATTTGGATTAGAGAGTATAAATTATGTTTGGATTAGAATATCTTGTGACGTTTACTTCATTATCGGTATACTCAACACCACATTCCAAATTTATTATCTCATCGGTTTCAATCGTTTAAACCTAAAACAATAACCTCTGATGAAAAACTTCAATATATGATTGATGAACTTGAAAAGTGTAGCCGAATACTTGACAACTTCAACAAAATACTTAAATATAGGGATGAACAAAGTCAAATAGTTAACGATGATAGCATCGCCAACAAGATTGAAGTAAATATTTATAGTTCTTATTGTGAATTGTAATCTATACTAGATACAGAAGTTCATGATGAGCTATTATTAATGCCAAATAGAACTTCGTTTCCATCCATATAAGTTGAAGACTCAAAAGCTTAAATTTCAAATGATCTCTTAGTGGAACCAATTGAGAAGTTTTAGCCACATAAAAAAATGTTTGATGATCATATTCATGAGTAAAAACTAATAGCAATACCTCCTACTCTCCTATATCACATGCCCATAAAATCGACAGTTTCTTTAAAAGACCTTATCCTAAAATTTTGTAAGAAACTTCATCGATAATTTGTGTTTACTGATAATATTTGCATATCAATTGCAGATATACAAAAAGTACAAGAACTTTCAATCTAAAGCGAGACTTCAAACTAAAAAGAAGTTGTTGTTGATGATGAGGTAAGAACTTTATTTCCTATTGAGAGATTTATTAAAAGAATTATGAAGAAATTACCGACTCAACATACAGATTCATATGAAGTTTCAAAGAAGTTTGGTTCTACTGTTCATGGCCAGAGTAATTTGTGGGATTTAGGATCATCTGAAACTGAGTTACGAAAAAAGCCAGTTCTACCTCCACTGCCTTGATTCAGATGTGATATACTAGATACAGTTTCTCAACCACTACTATGGCCCAATTGGGATACTTTCTGGATATCAATCAGCTCAATCCGGATGTGTTTATCATTACTTATCTCTGCATTCATCAGAGATGAATGCTTTAAAGCCGGGGAGAGTTGAAAGAGATCAAATTTGATTTTATAGATTAAATTTCATTTTATTTGGATCGTGTTAGGATTTTAGAATATTTGATTGGATTCTAATTTTATTAGAATTCTGATTTTATTAGGATTTTGAATTCTATTAGTATTTGGTTTGTTAGGGTTTTTTTTTATATATATGGGTTTTATATGAAGTATTAAGAGAGATGAAAAATATTTTAAAATTTCTTAAGAAATTTCATGCGTGGATTTCGCTTGAGCAAATCTTTCCTCGCAAATTCATGGAGAGTGAGCGTGGATTCGCCTGGGTGGATTTCCAAACTCCATAAGTTCTTCTCCAATTTATCTATTTTTCCCAATTCATTAAAAAAACCATAATTTTCAAAACCCTAACCCTAATTTCGCCTCCGTCCAGCATCAGAAGGCTTACTAAAAAGTGCAAAAACCTGTAACTAAGATTTTTGTGAGCATCGTGTCATCGGAAAAAAGACAAGAGTAAAGTTTGGCACTACTATCCATAATACTGAAGGAATTTTGGACTATATTCACTCTAATATTTGGGGTCCTATTAGAACACCTTCTTTGGGAGGTATGCATTATTTTGTTACTTTTTTGATGATTACTCTAGAAGAGTTTGGGTGTATCTAATGAAAACTAAAGTGAATTGTTGGTAATTTTTCTAAAATGGAAAAAGATGATTGAGACTCAGACAGGCAGAAAGATAAAGAAGTTTAGATCAGATAATTGTGACGAGTATAAAAGTTATCCGTTTCTTAAAGTTTGCCAAGATAAAGGTATTGTTCGATACTTTACCAATACAGATTCACCACAGCAAAATGGGATAGTAGAACGCATGAACAGGATTTTGCTGGAGAAGGTTCAATGTATGTTGCTTAATACTGGGTTAAGCAAGGGATTTTGGGTTGAGACAGTGACTTATGTATATCATCTCATTAATCGATTACCATCAGCTGCAATTGAAGGCATGACACCGATTGAGGTATGGTCTGGAAAACCTGCTTATGATTATGATTCCTTACATGTGTTTGGTTCCACTGCTTATTATCATGTAAATGAGTCTAAATTAGATCCAAGAGCCAAGAAAGTATTATTCACAGGAATAAGTTCGGCTGTGAAAGGATATCGCCTTTGGTGTCCAAATTTGAAGAAAATCAGTTTTAGCAGGGATGTAACCTTTGACGAATCTGTCATGTCAAAAAAGGTAACACTTAGTAATTCTGAAAAAGAGAAGAAGACTAGTAATGTTCAGCAGCAGGTGGAGAGTGCTCTGCAACAGGTGGAGTTTGAAAAGCCAGAGTTGACCCAGTTTATAACGACAGTCTAGTGACAGAAAAGGATGTCGAAGAAAAAGAGGAAGAGGTTTTAAAACCTCCACAGTGACTAATCTCAATTGCACACGACAGGCCACATTGAAAAATTAAGAAACATGCTCGTTTTCTTGATATAGTGGTGGCCTATACACTTCCAGTTGTAGATGATATTTCTTCCACCTATAGAGAAGCAATTAGAAGTGCATAAGATAAGAAGTAGAGGAAAGCAATGGATGAAGAGATGCAGTCTCTTCAGAAGAATTAAACTTGGGAGTTAGCTCAACTACCTCAAGATAAGAAGCCAATTGGGTGCGAATGGGTATTTACAAAGAAAGAAGGATTTCCTGACAAAAATGATGTCCGCTACAAGGTAAGATTAGTGGCGAAAGGTTATGCTCAGAAGGAAAGAGTTGATTATAATGAGGTATTTTCTCCAGTCGTTAAACATTCTTTCACTCGGATTATGTTAGCCTTAGTAGCACAGTTTGATTTGGAACTAGTTTAACTTGATGTGAAAACCGTGTTTTTACACGGTGATTTGGAATAGGAAATCTATATGACTCAGCCAAATGAATTCAAGGTTGCTGGAAAAGAAAACTGGGTTTGCAAATTGAATAAATTGTTGTACGGATTGAAGCAATCTTTGAGACAGTGGTACAAGCGATTTGATCAGTTTTTGGTATGTTTAAAGTACACTAAAAGTAAATTTAATCACTATGTGTATTTTCGTAAACTACATGATGAGTTATTCATTTATCTACTCTTGTATGTGGATGATATGTTAATAACTTCAAAGAGCCAAGAAGAGATTGAAATGTTGAAAGGTCAGTTGAATCAAGCATTTGAAATGAAAGATTTGGGTGAAGTTAATAAGATTCTTAGTATGGAGATAAGTAGAGATCGAAAGAGATGCAGAATTTGTTTATCTCAGAAACAATATCTGAAGAAGATACTACAATATTTTGGCATGACAAAAAAATCAAAACCTGTGAATATCCCACTTGCTTCTCATTTCAAGTTAAGTGCAGGTTTATCTCCTAGCACAGATGAGGAACATGAGCATATGTCGAAGGTTTCTTATTCAAATGCAGTTAGTAACTTAATGTACGCTATGGTGTGTACGAGATCTAACATTTCACAGGTAGTTGTTGCTGTGAGCAGGTATATGCATAATCCTGAAAAAGAATATTGGCAGGCTGTGAAATAGATTTTATGATATCTTCTGAACACCGTAAATGTTAGTTTGGTATTTAAGCATGATGATACTCTTGATCAGTGTGTGATTGGATATGTTGATTCTGACACACAGGTGATTTGGATAAACGTCAATCAACTACTGATTATGTATTTACTCTTTCTAAAGCACCAGTGAGTTGGAGGTCTACTTTACAGTCCATGGTTGCTCTGTTTACAATAGAAGCAGAATATATGGCAGTTACAGTGGCTGTAAAGGAGACAATTTGGCTACAAGGGTTTCTTGAAGACTTGGGGATTGTTCAGAAACAGGTTACTATGTATTGTGACAGTCAGAGTGCAATTCACTTGGTAAAGAACCAAGTCTATCATGCATGGAAAAGTATATATCGATGTCAGGTATCATTTTGTACGGGGAATTATTGAAGATGAGAAGATACTACTTCATAAGATTAGAACTGCAGATAATCCCGCTGATATGATGACTAGGGTAGTAACTTCGAC
Source organism: Dracaena cambodiana (assembly GCA_036321105.1). Lineage (NCBI taxonomy): Eukaryota > Viridiplantae > Streptophyta > Magnoliopsida > Asparagales > Asparagaceae > Dracaena > Dracaena cambodiana. The sequence continues at coordinate 21,850,270 of JAYEPQ010000005.1, read as the reverse complement.
CAAATTCTAGTATTGTTTGGATTTGGTTAATATTTTGGCAATTTGAAAATCTTAATTTGGAGACGTTGACGATGTGGGCTTTATTTGCCGAGGTGGAGATTGTTGAATTTTGGATGTAACTCTTTTAGTCTCACATCAACTGGACACTAAAAAGACACCACCTATGGGTCCTATAAATAGGGCCTTGTGTCTTTGGTTTTGAATACCCCAAAAATAATTAGTTATTATATAAAACTATTTTGTGAAAACATGTTTTATTTTGGAAAGTCTTCAAACATAAAAAATTCCAAGTTATAATTTTGGATTTTGGAAAAATTGTCCAATTTTTGGGGAACTTTCCAATTTATCAAAGATTTTTGTAATTTGAAACTTTGGTGATAGTAGATTGATCGTTGATGCCCAAGGACGTAAGTAATATTTACCGAATCTCGTTGAATTTTGTGTCTTCTTTTATTTTTCATTAGTTCTTGTGTAGCACTATTTTGACTGCCTATTTGTGTGGGTAAGATATCTGTTTTTTGCAATACTAGTTACTACTCTCACTAGGGCTAGGAAGAAAGCCCAACAACCTAAAGCGTGAAGAACAAATAGAATTTGCTACAAAGTCGGCTGACAGGAGTTTTCCTACATATGAGAACATTATAATGGAGAAGGTCATTGCTGAAATAGGATTGCTTTAGCTAGAGCATCCAAATCTACTATATATTTGACATGGTCTAATGCTGGAACTATGGTGAACGCATCTATCATTGTTGATGCATAAATAAATATATTAATTAGTGGTGATTGAATTTGTTTTATGGTTCAACATGATAAACTGATACAAATATAACATACATGTCCAACTGAACAATGAGCTGCAGGTCGTTTTACTTTTGTTGGACTATTGGCAGCCAGTGCTCCTAAGATTATATAGAAGTAATGCTAAAGAAAAACATGATGTGCTGCAGTGTACTTCCATAGGAACCAACAATAAAAAGACTTCCAAGCCAAGGGCAAGAGTTTCCATCCCATCCTCCCCTAAGTCAACTTGTGCGGGTTAAGACCCAAGCTCTTCTTGGGGGATTGGCAGATCATATTGTTGATCAGTGAGATGATTGCATTAAGGAGCATGTCGTCTCCCTACAGGGTCCTAAAGAACAGCATCGTGTATCTTATCAGGTGGGATTGGCCAAAGAGTCAGAGTCTCTCGAGGGACATGGCTTTCCTGGCTTGATTTTCCCTTAAGTGATGTTTCCAAGTCTCAAAGGAGTCACTTTCGAGTTGTGTTTGGACTGATGGAAAGTGAATGAAAAGAAAATTAAAGGAAATAAAAAGAAATGGAAATTGATTTCTTTTATGGCTGTGTTTGGATTGAGGGAAAATGAAGAAAAAGAAAAGAAAAGGGAAAAGAAAGTTACTTTCCACTGTTTGGTTAGAAGGGAAATTAGAGAGAAAATTAAAGAGAAAGAAAGTGAGAAAATATATTAGAATTTTTTTTCTTTTTCCTTTTCTTCCACAAACCCAGGAAAAAATGAAAGAAAATGAAAGTTGAGAGAAAAAAGAAAAGGGAGAGAATTTTTTGCAGAAATTTCCTTATAATTTTAGCTCCCACATATTTTTAACTTTTATGAAGTTTGAACCATTTAGTTATTATATGCTTAATTATTTAAAAATTAAAAATTATATCAATAATATGTAAATTAATAATAAAATTTTCTATAGTTTAATTAGAATTATATTTTCCTTTTAATTTTCTATTGAGCAACCAAAAATAAGAAACTGTTTTTTCTAAAATTTCTTTGAGATTTTATTCTTCATTTTCTTTCTAACCAAACATAAAAAAGGAAACCAATTTTCATATTCTTTTCTTTCCTTTTCCCTTTCCCTTTTCTTTTCTTTTCATTTCCTTCATTTTTCCTCAATCCAAACACAGCCTATATGTGTGGCTTGAAAAAAAATAGAGAAGAAAATCTTAGGAAACTTTGGAAGAAAGCAATTTTTAATGTTTTGTTGACCAAAAAAAAATTAAGAGGAAAATGTAATTCTAACTAAATTATAGAAAATTTTAATATTAATTCACATATTATTGATATAATTTCTAATTTTTAAATAATTATGCATATATTAACCCAAGAGTCCAAACTTCACAAAAGTTAAAAAATACATTGGGACTAAAATTACAAGGAAAGTTTTGCAGAAATATGGAAAACTAATCCAACATATAACAAGGAGATGAGCACAACAAAAGGAATAAGCTAAATAATGTTTGAACTTCTACAAATTTGGACTGTTTTAAATCCAAAAGTTCTTTGTTTAGTTGATAATAAATCAATTATTACAACAAAAAATATTTCTGTTCATTTTCGTCATGCTTCCTTTTTGTTATTTGGGTATCTTCTGTTCAAATTTTAGCAGCAGTAATAACATGAAATCAACAACAGCAAAAATCAGCAACAATAGCAGTATAAATCAGCAACATCAACAGTAGAAATCAGCAATAGCAGCAATAGTATAGATCAATATCATTAGCAGCATAAATCAGTAGTAACAGTATAAATCAGCAGCTGAATGGCATATTAGTAGCATTAGATCACTATCATAGCAGCAACAGTAACAGCAACAAAGTATCACAGCATGATATTAACAGTAACACAATTTATACTAGGACTTTTATTTCAGAAACAACCACATCTTTACAAACATTCAAGAACGTTAAACATTAAACAGTTTGTACAATGACTTTTTTTTAAAGAGATGCCCAAAACATTTTGATCTCAATACATACTAATCCAAAATTTTCTATATAAGTATACCAAAATCCAAACTTAGACAGAAGTTTCTAGTACCAAAATCTAAACATTGATATATTTGACTCTTGTAACTTATTTATGAAGTCCCAAAGTTTTTGTTACTTGAGCTAAAAGATTCATAAATTGGTAAAATATAGTCATTAAAGAGGACATATTTCATCATATCAATCATTACTTAACAAACTTTCTGATCTAACTCCAGCTCTTCATTGCTATTCTATTATCTGTAATAGTAAAGATAAATATAGTGAGCATGATTGATACTAATTCTGCTGAAGTGCACACAATGAGCTCAACTAAGAAAAGATACTACACATAAATTGTATTCTCCATGCTAGGCAACATCTAAGCACAAATATAACAACTTGATTATTTGGTAAGTGTAATTCTACTACAGCTGCTTTTCTAGATGCTTCTGTCTATATTTCTTCAAGGTTTGTACATCAAATTAGTATATGTAGTTTCTGTTATATCAATAGGATTTATCAGGAAAAAAAAACTATAGTGAACCCAGTGTGTTAGAAGGATCTTGTTTAGCATAATAATTTAATTAAAATGGATATTAGATTTATGCGGGTATACTCCAAATTCCAACTCCCACCAAAAAAACTCAAAAAGATTGGACCTTTTCATGCTCAATCCAGCAAAAACCACTACTTTTGCTAACCCATTAGCAATCAATGCTCAAACAACCCAACAACCACAACTCAAATTAAACAAAGCAAGATAACAACAACAACAACAATAATAAAGAGAAAAGCAAGTTAAAATCTCCAAATACCTCTTGAGCAGTTTGAACTACAGTCAAGCCTTCGTTGCCATGGATTTAAGAATACTAATAGGAACTCTTCTTCAGCTTGTATAGAGAGAGAAGCACAAATGAGATTAGAGATTTATATCAAGGAGCAACAAAAATTGAGAAAGAGAGAGATAATAGAGAAAATGAAAAGAGATTGGAGAGAAAGAAATAGCAAAGAGTCTAGATCTAGATCCATGTCTAGATGGAGAAGGAGCCAATAATTTTTCTTCGAGAGCGAGAGATCAGAGAGATGAGAGGGATCGGAGGTAACGGAGAGAGGGAGTCAATGATTCTTCTCTCTCTGAGAGAAAGAGAGATCAGAGATATGAGAGGGTGGAGAAAACGAGAGAGAGAGAGAGAGAGAGAGAGAGAGAGAGAGAGAGAGAGAGATTCCGAAAAAAGTTTATCTCTTTTTCCTCTTTATCTCAGCTTTTTTTTTCTTTCATTTTCTCTTCGGTTTGAGGAAGAAAAGGGGAAAAGAAATAAAATCTGATATATTTTCTCTCACTTTCTTTTCTTTTTATTTTTTCTTCAATTTTCCTTCTAACAAAATAATGGAAAGTTACTTTCCCTTTCCGTTTCTTTTCTTTTCCTTCACTTTCCCTCAGTCCAAACACAACCAAAGAGTCGGTGAGAAATTTTTTTCTCTCAAGAAATAGGACTTTCCTAGCTTGCTTTTCCCTTAAGTGGTGTTTCGAAGTCATGGAAGAGTCACTTTCAGGCTATGTTTGGACTGAAGGAAAGTGAATGAAAAAAAACGAAACAGAAAAAAGAAAGAGAAAAGGAAAGAAAAAGATATGGAAATTGGTTCCTTTTTATGTCTGGTTAGAAAGAAAATGGAAAAGAAATTCTCAAAAAAACTTTAGAAGAAAGCAATTTTTTATGTTTGGTTGCTCAATAGAAAATTAAAAAAAATATATAATTCTAATTAAATTATAGAAAAGTTTAATATTAATTTACATATTGTTGATATAATTTCTTTTTTTAAACAATTAAACATATAATAACCCAAGAGTCAAAACTTCAAAAAATTTAAAAAATCCCTTGGAACTAAAATTACAAGGAAATTTCTACAAAAATATGGAAAACTAATGCAACATATAAGAATTAGGAGATGAGAACAAAAAAAAAGACCAGGCTATGATGTTTGAACTTTTATAAATTTGGACTGTTTTAAATCTAAAATTTCTTTGTTCAGCTGGTAATAAATCAACTATTGCAACAAAAAAAATATTTTTGTTCAATTTTATCATGCTACCTTTTTTTTATTTGGGTATCTTCTATTCAATTTTTAGCACAGCAACAGCATGACATCAGCCGCAGCAAAAAACAGTAACAACAACATAAATCAACAACATCAACAGCAAAAATCAGTAACAGCAGCAGCAGCATAAATCAGCAGTATCAGCAGCATAAGTCAGCAGCATCAGTATATATCAACAGCAACAACATGCCATATCAATAGTATTAGAACAGTATCAAAGCAGCAACAACAACAACAACATAATATCAGAGCATAATTATTAACAACAGTACAATTTATAAAGGGACTTTTGCATAAAAAATATGCACATCTTCACAGACGTCTAAGAATGTTAAACAGTTTAGACAAAGACTTTCGTTTTAAGGAGATACCCAAAATATTTTGATCTCAATACATGTTAATCCAAAATTTTCTATATCAGTATACGAAAATTCAAACTTAAACAGAAAATTGTAATACCAAAATCCAAGTGCTTTTGTAGTTGGCTCTTTTAACTCACTTTCAAAGACCCAAAGTATTTGTTGTTTGAGCTATGATTTAATAAATTTTGTCAAATATAATCATTAAGGAGAACGTAATTCATCACATCAATCATTACTTAACAAATTTTTTGATCCAATTCTAACTCTTCATGGCCACTCTATTATCTATAACAGTAAAAGTGAACATAGTAAGCATGATTAATACTAATTCTACTGAAGTGCACGCAATGAGCTCAACTAAGAGAAGATACTACACATAAATTGTATTATCCATGCTAGGCAACATATAAGTACAAAATATAACAACTTGATTATTTGGTAAGTCTAATTCTACTACAGCTACTTTTCTGAATGTTTATGTCTATATTTCTTCAAGGTCTGTACATCAAATTAGTATATGCAATTTTGGTTATGTCAATAGGATTTATTAGGAAAAAATAACTAAAAGTGAACCCAGTGTGTTAGAAGGGTCTTGTTTAGCATAATAATTTAATTAAAATGGATATTAGATTCATGTGGGTATGCTCCAAATCACAACTCCCACCAGAAAAACTCAAAGATTGGACCTTTTCATGCTCAATCCTGCAAAAACCACCACTTTTGCTAACCCATTTGCAATCAATGCTCAAATAACCCAACAACCACAGCTCAAGTTAAACAAAGTAAGATAACAACAACAACAATAATAATAAAGAGAAAAGTAAGTGAAGATCTCCAACTACCTCTTGAGCAGTTTGAACTACTGCCAAAGCCTCTATTGCCATGGATTCAAGAATACCAATAGGAACTCTTCTTCAGCTTGTATAGAGAGAGAAGAACATATGAGATTAGAGATTGATATCGAGGAGCAACAAAATTGAGAAAGAGAGAGATAAGATAGAAATTGGAGAAAGAATGGAGAGAGAGACAATAAAGAGTCTGGATTCAGATCCGAGTCTAGATGGAGAAGGAGCCAATAAATTTTTTTCGAGAGGGGAAGAGAGAGAGAGAGAGAGAGAGAGAGAGAGGAGATGAGAGGGATCGGGGGTGAGGGAGTCAATGATTTTTCTCTCTTTGAGAGAGAGAGATCGGAGATATGCGAGGGTGGAGAAAACGAGAGAGAGAGGGATCCCGAAAATTTTTCTCTCCCTTTTTCTTTGTTCTCTCAGCTTTCTTTTTCTTTCGTTTTATCTTCGGTTTGAGAAAGAAAAGGGAAAATAAAAAAAGTCTGATAAATTTTTTCTCACCTTTTTATCCAAACAGTATAAAGTTACTTTTCCTTTCCGTATCTTTTCTTTTCCTTCACTTTTCCTGGATCTAAATGTAGCCTCAAAGGTGAATTCAGTTAGCCATTCGCTGCGCAAGTCTGTATTCTTAATGAAGGATGGGCAGACTTACGCGAGACTAGATATCCAATCAAGGAGCTTAAATTCAAGAAGGGAAAAGCTACTTTGTTGGCAGAGTCCCACAAGGCCAAAGTGGAGTAGCTGAACAGGAAGCTGAAAATAGTTGGAGCTCAAGTTGCTTCGTTAGAGCTGAAGGAGCATTGATATGTTTTCATCAAGGTATATAAGGATTTAGAGACTTCCCGAAATGCCGTAGAGTTTTAAGCTGATGGCTTCAGCCCACTGCCCATATAAATAAGAGCCAACAATGGAATTCTTGGTGTGCACTAAGCACATCGTCCTTGATACCTAGCGATATGTTCTATCAAGTACTGGGACTTGACACCATAGTCTCAAGCACGTACGAGACCCCAGGAAAATGTGTTCTTCTACTGTCATTTCAGTTTTAAATAACATAATTAATAATCAAACAACTAAGAGTCATGATGGGATTGTATATTGTAATTCCCCGCATCCCTATATAAGGGTAGTATTCGGCGACATATCATAAATAAATATGTAATGTCTAAAGTAATTTTAATAAATTGAATATTACTGCCACAAAATTATGCACATATGCACTGAAAAAATAATAAGAAGAAAATAAATAATCTTTTTTTTCTAACAAAATATTAATTCAATCATGAAAAGATCCATAGAAGGATAATACTTATTGCAACTTTAAATTTCAAGTCTTAAAAATAACAAACTAAAGTAGGTGAGATAGTCTGAAAGAATAAAATAAATAAAAATCTCCTAAATAACGTCTTATAATGGAAACACTACTGATTATTAATATTAATTTAATCATGAAAAGATCCATAGAAGGATAATATTTATTGCAACTTTAAATATTGACTCTTAAAAATAACAAACTAAAGTAGGTGAGATAATCAGAAAGAATAAAATAAATAAAAATTTCCTAAATGTCGTCTTACAATGGAAACATTACTGATTATCGGCTAACCACTTTAAATATTGTTCCAGTTATGGTGGATCCTCTTTTTTGGTATCCTGCAAATTATCTGGACATGCCAAATCAAAGTTGTTAGAACGACATATATAAGAGGAGAAATAATAATAAACAATCACGCTATGTGTATGTATAAATAAAATATGAGATTAAGTGAAATACTAAAAATCATGATAGCATCAACAAAATATATATTCTTAAAAAGAAGTAGAATATGAGTTAAATTGAAATTGTCTTAAGGATGATAATGGCCAGTGGGTGATTAGTGATGAGTATCATATACTGTATTTTTCCTCCCATATTTTATCTATTTTCGTATATAAATAATCTTACTTGGATATTTTTAGTTTATTTTTCAGATAATCCGATTCATACAAGGAGATGACATGAAATCAGAGCCGGATTCGGAAACAAATCGTATAAAAGAGCTCAAAGAGAGAAAAATTACAAGATTAAAATACCTTAGAGAGTCAAAGTGCAATACATTCAGGAGAATCAAAAGAACAAGACACAATACTCGTGCAGGAGAAAAAACCAGAAGGCAACTCCATATTAGTGCCGCTATTTGGCGGCATTTTGCCTCCATTTGGTGGCACAAAAGTGGGCCCACATGCTGAATTTTCTTAGAGAGCTTCGACGTAATTTTGTAGTGTTTAAGTTCTGTTATAATTAGGATTCAATTTTCGAAGCCTATTTATTAGTCGTATCCTTATATTCTAGAGTTTTTATGTAGAAATTAATCATAGAGGAAGTAGGAGAGAGTTTGTACTCGGATTTTATTAATAAATATGAGGGTTTGCTGAAAGGATGACAGCCACAATACCAACTCTAGAGGCAATCTTTGCTGCATATCAATTATTTTTTGGTAATCTTCTTCTAATTGCTTTCTAGATAGACTTATCTTGCTTTCTAGTATAATCTTTAATTGCATTCTAAACATAATATGATTTTACTAACTAGAACTATGAGTAGCTAATTTAGTTTAGTTCTAAGATGTAGATGAAACTAGAATCCACCATGTAGTTGTTCTCTTGTATTTTCTTTCTAAAATAAAATAATAAAGATATGATTTTTCCATGAAAAGATTAAAATACAAGAACTTAAAGATTAATACTTTGATAGGTTATACTTGAATTAAGTTTCTTGATAGCCTATACTTAGTTAGGGTTTAGAGTTTTTGGTTTTTATCTTATTCAAAGAATTATATAATGATTTAGTTTATTTTTGTGAAAAGTAGTATTTTTGATTAGTTATACTTGCACACCACTTGATAGCTCATATTTAGGACATTTTAAATAAATATTAAACTAAAAGATCAAATTTTTATGATAGAAGAAGATAATAGAAGTAAAAATATGGTTAGAAACTAATAAGAATAACTCCCAAATATAACTTAGAATCTTTTGTTAGTCCGTTGACTATAGAATTAGTAAGAATTGCAAAATACCTGAGATCTCTATGGGGCGACCTGTATAGTTCTACAACCGACACTGTACGCTTTCAGTAAATTATCACATCAAGTTTTTGGCGTTGTTACCAGAGATCGACGGTGTTTTTCTTGTTTTTTCTAACATTTTACAGTTTAACAGTGTGTATTGAGTGTACAGGGAGCAGATATTGCATATACAGGAAGACAAAAAGGATCGGAAAAGCCTCAAAACTACTAAATAGAAACTAGAGAGTCAAACTCTCTAGTTTTGCCACTATTTGGCGGCCAAAACCGCCATTTGGCGGCAATGAAAGTAATTCTTGAACCCAAATTTTCTCCAGTTCTGTGATTTGGTTCCTAGTTCTGTAAAGAAATACAAAAAAATTAGGAACAATAGGAATCATATTTTTACTTGATCATATCTATTCCACCATATTTATCTCCACCACACCCCACTTTTTGCATTAGTTTAGGAAATTTACGCATTTATTCACCGTCGCTGGTTCATGCCACATTGAACCCATGATCAATTTGGTTGACTAGTGAGATCAGATTTGTTTATAGGTGACAAGATGGACCAACTGATCCCGATTCTTTAGAATCGATGTTACCCTTTGTACACATCATTACCATCATGCATAAAACTTCCACACACAGCTGGTAATCATTATGAATTGAAGCCGCAGTACATCAGCATACTTTTTAAATTTACTGGTTCTGATTCAGAGGATGTATATCCCTTTATCAATGAATTCCAAGAAGTATGCGTAATGATAAAACTGCAGCATTTATCGGAGAACACAATTAAACTTTGCTTCATCCCCTTTGCACTCAAGAAAAATGCCAAGAAGTGGTTGTACAGTATGCCTACTGATTCAATCATTATTTGGGATGAATTCGTTGTTGTGTTTCTAAAAAAGAATTATCCCATGCATAAGACGACAAGAATTCGAAATCAAGTCAATCAATTCCGTCAAGTGCCGAGAGAACTCTTTTGGAAATATTTGGAACGGTTCAAGAATCTTTTAGCTTAGTGCCCCCGCCATGCAATAGAAAAGTGGCAGTTGTGTCAAATCATGTATGAAGAACTCAACTACACATCCAATACTCTTCTTGAGTCTATATGTCAAAGGGAGTTCATGAGAAAGTACGAGAATGAAGTATGGGACTTTCTTGAAGACCTATCATGGAAGACTATGCAATAGGAGAGTCCCGCTGAGAAGCCCAGTGCATCAACTTCTGCTTATAAGGGTGGGAACCATAACGTCGACAGCTCTATAGTTATCGAAGGTAAGATTGCAGCCCTTATAAGGAGAATTGAGGCATTGGAGACTCCTAGTGCTCCACAAGTGGATCAAGTGAATCAAATCCAAAGTCTCACATGCTTTAATTGCGTAACTCCAAATCACGTTATGAAAGAGTGTCCATCCCATGGGTCTCACACTTGAGCAGGCTAACGTCTTGTATCAACAACCCATGAACAATCTATACGCTCCTACATACAATTCTGGCTAGAGGAACTATCCAAATCTCTCATGGGGTCAGGGGCAATATCAGGGGGTCCCTAACCCTAACATGCAGTCTCCAGCCAAAGGTCAGTTCCCAGCCCAAATGTGGGTGTTTATCAACACCCAAACGCTTCAAATTATGAGAACAACCAGAATAGATCACCTACACAAAACCACTCACATCCACAACAGGGGTCTAATAATGATCAAGAAAAGTGACTGCAGTCACTTGGGAAGAACGTTGAAAATCTTCTCAAGTCTTAATCAAAATTTAACATGCATATGTCCGACCTTGACACCCAAATGCAAAGTCTTATGAAAGTATTGTTCGCCGCAAAATTTCCTTTGCTTCCTTCCATTGAATACAACTTAGATTACAATGAAAGTGAACAAGAGATAAAGAGAACAAACGAGAGAATTTTATATTTCAATCTCTCTTTTACAATATAGTGTGGGATCTGTGGCGATAGGATCTGTCGAGCAGCTCCTTTGGACGATCGAACGTCAAACTCTTCTCTCTTGAAGATATCGGCCGACTGTAGATGATCTTCTCTGATCTTTCACGAACTCAAGGCTCTCACGGTAACTTGAATTCTCCAAGAGAAAAAAGATCTCAATTGCCGAAAACTTCAGATGCCGAAAAGAAGACTCTAAGGTTTCACTAAGAAGGTATTTATAGCCCCAGGTTAATGCAGGAGTTTCTATCTAAATAGAATTTGCATTCATCAAGGATTCAATCAAATATCTTAGTTTTGATTTAAATCTCTTGATTTAGAATTCTGATCGGACTTGATTTGGGTATTTGGATAAGCTCAAATCATAATCTCAATCACTTAGAGATTCTGGTTATCTGCTCACGCAGAGCTTTAATCGCATCAAAACGCGGCGCTAAATAACCAGAATTCGGAGCTAACGCGAAGCTATCGATAGCTTTGCGTTTTACTCAACGCGAGGCTAAAATTAGCCAAACGCGGAGCTATTGAATTAGCTCCGCGTTCTGTTGTGGAAAATCCTATTTACTTAGAAATTTTCACTGCCAACAGAACCCCCTCCAAAGTTTTCAAAATGATTTAGAATTTAGTAAATTTTGAAATACTTTGGACCTTTAAAACGCGGAGTTAAAATACCAAGTTTACCTCGCGTTATGCTCGCCTACGCGGAGTTAATCAGCTTCACTTCATTTTTAGTGAAATGAGTAATTATTTCATTAATTACTCTTGAAATTTTACGCCGAATACCAAGCGGCGGAAATTTTGTTTAAATAGAGCTCCTGGCTCATCTTCTTCTTCATTCAGAGAATTGAAAATTCTAAGCTCCACAACCGAGCGAACGATGTCGACGGACGATCTCAAATTGATCTCCGTTTAACTCTCCATAGATTTTCATCATTAGGATGTCACCCCTGAAGAGCGCGGCTTCATGCACATTGGTCATGGAAGTAGACACAACGGCGAACCAGTCTCTGCAGCGATTTTTTGAAGGTAAAAATCCTAACTTTTGATCTTCTTATAATCATTCTGAGATGTTTTGGCTCAGTTTCAACAGGCCAATTGCATACTTCACCAGCGAGATCGCCGTTCTTCGGCCTTAAGGCCTGAAGGAGAAGGAGAAGTCAGAGAGGAACTCTGATATTTCTCTATGCGAAGTTATCGCGTCATCCTCGCACTTGAAACGCGGGGCTATCTTAATTAGCAATCGCGTTTTAATCGCGAGGCTATTAAAGAGAAGGCAGAGAGAAACTCTGTTACGGAAGTTATCGCGCCATCCTCTCCGTTTTAAAACGCGAGGCTATTTTTTAACTATACTCGGGGTTATCCTTAGCTCCGCATTTTTATACTTAGAAGATTTTCCAAGTTTTGTCGAACTCCTGATTCTTCTTTTGCAGTGAACCAGACTCAGCCTAATGACTTGCTGACATCTCCAGTCAATGTGGAGTGTAGCTTTTCCCTGATATGTCTTCAAAAGCTAGCTGTGCACCCATCTTCATCAGTAAAATTAACTCCAAGGAAGCCAGAAACATATTCCTTGCAGTTTTCAAGCCTCTGGCTCCTTTTGAAGGAGTTACAAGGACTCTGCGGCTGCCCATTAAATTTTTTTGAGGACCATTTCTGTTAGATGGCAATTTCTGTTGCTTTCCAAAGCGATAGAGATGATCATCTAAGGGCTTGCAGCACTTCAAATCCAACTTGTGCATCTTCATTTCAGATGACAGATCATAGTTGACATTTGCAGAGGAGATCTTTTGTATTTGAATCCTGGAATTGAACTTCAACACCCTGCGGAGGATCTCGCCATTAGGAAATTGATGAGTCACTGAATATGTATAAGCTTTTGGGAGAGTTATAACTCCCTCTTCTTTGTAATCTCTTTCTTTATGAATAAAGGCAATTATTTTCCTCTCTATCTGTCGGCTTCAAGAATCTTACTTGCTTAACAAATAGATGGTTCATAATTTTGGTAAAATAATCTAAGGCTCATTTGCGTAACTTAAATCATTAACACCAAGATGATCGGGTAAAGATCATCTTAACTTAGGTGGAAGTATCTAATTGCACTTGCCAGAAACCCAAGTTTTTCATAGGAATGCGAAGCTAAAATACCAAGTTAGCCTCGCGTTTTGTGGAGTTGTGCAGAGTTAATAATTTCGCATTTTCCATCGTTACGAGAGGCTAATAGCTTCGCATTTTGAAGAGTAACTGATCAGTCATTTTCTCTGAAAGTCGCGCCGAACTCCAGGAGGCGGTTTCTTTCATTTAAATGAAGTCTCTATTCCTTATCCTTCTCACTTCACTTGAGAATTTTCCAGAGACTTAGAGATTCAGGAGATCAGTGCTCAGGCGACCCGAGCATTTTCCGACCAATTTTCTCTCGATTTCCCGTCGATTTTCCTCAACTTTCGAGCAATGGCATCCAAAACCCGTGCTACTTCTCGCGCAGCTCTCTCATCGGTGACTGGCACAAGCAGTGGTGGCAGCAGCCATGGCAGCGACGCGCTCGCCCATGCTTCGCCTATTGGGGGTAAGAATCTCTTTATCGAGGCTTTTTAAAACATTTTTAGATTGATTTGGCTTGATTCTAACCGATCGATCACCTCTTTTATCGGCGAGATCGCCATACTCCGGTCGTAAGGCTTGGGAAGAAGAAAAGCCTCTGGCTTTCTTCTTACGCGAAGTTATCGCGTCATCCTCGCGTTTTGAAGCGCGGGGCTATTTAATTAGCAGTCGCGTTGAAACGCGAGGCTATTTTGAGTAGCAGTCGCGTTGAAACGCGAGGCTCTTTTAAGTAGCAGTCGCGTTGAAACGCGAGGCTATCTTTTTTACTTCTGCGCGGTCTAATTTTTAGCTTCGAGCTACCATACTTAGAAAAATTTTCTGTTATGTAGAAACTTCTCTAACTCTGGTGCTTCTTTTTGCAGTAGGGTACTCCACAGAAGCTCTTCCCCATAAGCACTACTTTGGTTTTGCTGGTGGTTCTGATCCATCAGCTCAATTTCGCTTCACCACTATCCTGGCCGCATACAAACCAGACTCGAGAGGGCGCAGGGAGAAGTTGATCAAATATCATCCCACTACTGCACGTGAAATTATCACTGATGCAGCGTTTGAAGATGTGAACAGAGAAGCGTTAGAAAAACCCACATTTCTCTTTGGAGACCAGATGGAGCAATCAGACGAGATCCTATCTGAAGAGGATTGCATGTGGCTCTATAACTCTGGCGAAGCTTTAATGTTTCTGCCTGGTCTGAATCGTAGCTATCCCCTGATCTACCTTCAGAGGTTGGCAATGCCTCGGGAGTTAAAGTGGGGACTAACTCAAGAACAAGATGGAGTCCCAACAGGTAGATTAACCGCCTATGTGGCTTATCAAGATGGCCCTACTAGATGTATTACTGGTTTGCTTCCAGGCCGTTTTGGCAAGAAGCTCCTAGTAGGAGAAGTTCCGACCCGCGCAAGAACTTTCTTAAGTGAGTTCCTGGCGAAAGAAGGCCAATACCCGGCTAGCGACTTTAGGATGCCTGGCTGGGTCTACTCTTCTAGCAACATGTGGTGGGCCCGCCTCGTTCAGTACATGTTGGATTCTCATGAACCCATTCTGAAGGAGATTGTCTGTACAAGGCCATTAGAAATGTTTAATTTGGGTTCCCTCAGAGTGCTTATCATTTCTTTTACCTTCTGGAGATGTACAACCCCGAGACCGCACTCTTTTTACGCCAGTGGATGAGCTAGGGTTTGCTCTCCACGAGATGTTTGAAGTCTCTGGGCTCTCAATAGGCAAAGTCCCCTACGAGGAGTATATCCCCACCACTGAGGAGTTGAACATGCTACTGGCGAAGGACGAGCGCATCTATGCTACATACTGGGAGATGATGTGCCACTACCGCATCTGTGCTGACTTAGCAGGTGTGCCTAATCAAGGTATCAGCCACAAGAAATGGGCCGATTACCTCTTCGCCAATTTGAATTCTAAGGATAGTTCAACAACTATCCATGGCCATGCTCCTATCTACATCACAGAGATCGATCGCCGCATCGCCAATACACGGCTCATGTATTATACCACCGAATCCAATGAAGGTGGATTCGGTCCTGGTATCTCTTTCAAGAGTTACCACTATCAGGCTCAGTCCCCAGTGTTCAATAGGGGCCTTATTGCTGGGTTCTTGATGTTGTGGCTGAAGAGATGTGTAGTACCATCGCTGCCGAAAGAGGCAATTGCAATGATTGTGGTCTATCCAGCAGTCCTCCTTGCATACGGCCGTCCTTTCAGACTTCTCCCCGCTATGGTGTGCAATCTACAGCATGGATTGCGAACACTTTGTAATGAATTCATCCCTACCGATAAGGGCAAGGAAAAAGGGAAAGGCAAGTCGAAAGAGATCGTCCAAGTGAAGACTCCAAACCCGAGAGTGGAGCTTCCTTATACTTATCTGATGGCATGGCTCGTTATGCATTGCCCATCCCTGATGTGTGCTGCTTCATGCCGCTCTGGTGATAAGTGTTACCTTGTGGAGCTATACGAGCGCTCCTCATGGAAGCACCACTACATGTCCCAAATCCGAAGGACTCTCCGACAATACCAGAACTATGAGATTTTCAGGTGCTTTCCCGGCTTTCCTGGTGGAGGATACGGGTTGAAATTGAAGGATGTTGCAGGAGCAAATAATTTTACTGCCTTATCCTCAGGAGCATTCTGGTGGCTTCTAAATATTCGGCCCGGGCATCTGGTATACCGTCATGACAGTAAATGTCTTTTCAAACCATACATCCCGAGTTGCTTTGCTCGCCAATTTGGATATTCCCAACTTTATGTGGGCACTCCAAATAAGAGTTTTGCCTATGAGGGAAATTTGTATGAGGGTGCCCGCGGCTGGTTTCATTTTACAGCTGGCGGGACCGGAGCTGAATTTACCCTACCACAGAAGTTGCTAGAATTGGCCATGACTCTCAGTTTTTGCACATGGTATAGCATTGCAAATGTTGACGTGCCTCGCATCTCCATCAACCGAAGCTGTTGCAAGGAGATTGAAGCTTTCTACATTAGCCGCCAAGGTGCTTACAGAGTTAGAGTAAAAGGAATGGATGAATTCCTTGGCGTCGCGGCTGAACCATCGGACGTCAGCGAGTCTGGCGATGTTGATGATAATAACAATGATGACAACCCCGATGTTGGAGGTGTTCCCCAACCTGTCGTCATTCGCCCCTGGAGTCCGACTCTCAAACGCCGTGGTGCCTCAAAGAAAGGGCCTGCCATAAAGAAGAAGTTGGCTCCGGGCACTCTATTAGCCCCTAAGAAGCAGCAGTCAAATTTGCTTCAGATCTGCTGGTTTCAACTCTACCTCCAGCGCCGGCAGGGGAGGGTGAACCTGCTAGAGCTCCAAGTGTCCTTGAGGTTCCGGCTCCTCATTAGATCGTAGAACCCGTTGAACATCCTGTGGCGCAACCACTTGGTAGTGAGATGGGTACGCTTTTGGAGATGACGGTGGCTCCCCCTTCAAGTCCAACAACCGGGCTTGTATCTCCAAGTATAGTTCCTTCAGTTCTTAAGCTCTTTGTCCATTGTTTTACTTTATCATTATGCATAACGCCATTTGATTGTTTCCTGAAATGCAGGTGGTCAACTCCTCTCGCTAATGCATTCGACTACCCAAGTGGAGTCTGATGAGAGGGTGGACTATTCGGGCGCTACTGGCTCAGTGGGTGGTTTGGGCAGCTCTGCCAGTGAATTTGACGCTGACTATTTCACGCTAGTCACATGCCCAGTTCCCTCATCAATTCCTCCCATTGACGAACTAGGGAGTGATGAGAGAACGGAAGTTGTCATTGCAGCTGCCGCAAAAGAGGCCACACCGTCTCCAAGCATGCTGTCACCCACACCACCGGTTTGTTCCACAAAGACCTTTCCAGTGGTCTCTGGTGCACCTTCTGCTCCTCAGTCAGTGATTTTAACCTCATCTATCATTGTGGCTGCTGAGACACCTACAGCTCCTCCAGCTCCACGTCTTCCAACAGGGAATGAGGAAAACTTGAGGTTCTCATTTGAAGCCACTTCTGCCACCGGAGGAGCTTCTGGTGGAAATACTCCTTCATCTTCTCCTGTTGGTGGTACTGCCCAGGTGATTTGTACTAGTGATGCTTCTCCTCGGATTTCTAGTTCAGCCAGATCCGCATTGGCTCTACTGGCCCCGTATATTATGAGTTTGGTACAGGGACGGGTTTCTTCCTCTTCAATTCCAGTAGATACCGCTCCTTCTTCAGCAATGCCTTCTTTAGCACTGCCTGCCTTAAATATAGACATTGTAGATCCTCTTGAAGAAATCTTCAACTACAGTGTTAATGATTTTATGCGGTCGCTAAGAAGATGCATCGAGATGACGCTCGCCGGAAGAGATTTTCTTAGTCTCGGACGTCCGATGTTATTCAGTTATTTGGATAATATTGAAATGATCTGGGGACGAGACCGAGCAGCTCCTTACCGGGCCCGCCTTGCAGACTTAGAAGAGCAAGTGCGTACGCTAGACACAGTTCGCCAAGCGGATGTGAAAGCGATTACCGCAATAGAGTTAGTGCGGCTTCGGGTGGAGCTAGCGGCGCGTCGAGAAGAATTAATGCGCCAAGAAGAAGGATGGTCTCGGGAATTGGCAGAGCTCCAGGCTAGTCGGGAGTCCATTCTTAGAGATTTGAAGGCTGTGAATTCCGGGATCGAGGGGAATCAGGCCGCCATCCTTAAGGCCCAGGAAACCATCGCTAAAGCTCGGGCGGTATTAGTAACCAACGAGCTTCAATTAGGGGAAGCCGTCAAGAAGCGGGAAGCGCTGATCCTCCAACGGGAGCAGGTTGAGCAGGAGGAGACAATAAGAAGCCGTGCTATGGAAGAGTCTCGTCAGCATCTAACTCAGCAACTTGCAATGAATGATGATGACTTACTCCAGTAGGCTCAACACTCTGTGGAAGCAACTCGTCGTCGAGTAGTTGAAGAGGCGACGAATAAGTTGACGCTCTTAGGAGATTCATAGTTTTCTTCTATTCTTTTATTCTTCATTCTTTTTGTAATAAGAACTTGTAATAAAAGAGAGCATTTTTTTTGTAATCTTGATTCTTTGGTTGATGAAATAACGATAATCATTTGATTCTTTTACCTGTTGGCTATAAAATTTGTTTGCTCAACAGATAACTTGTCATCAAAATGATTTAAGTAAATCAGTCCAAGTCTCATTTGCGTAACTTAGACTGATAATACTGAGGTAATCGTGTCAGTATTACCTGATTTTGGCAGAGGCGCATAATTGCGCATGCCTAGAATTTAGTTCGCGGCGGTTCAAGTTTCTCATGGGTAATTTGAACTGGGCACACCAGATTTAGGTCAGAGGCGCTCAATTGCACA
Organism: Dracaena cambodiana; assembly: GCA_036321105.1. Taxonomy (NCBI): domain Eukaryota; kingdom Viridiplantae; phylum Streptophyta; class Magnoliopsida; order Asparagales; family Asparagaceae; genus Dracaena; species Dracaena cambodiana. The sequence continues at coordinate 21,831,778 of JAYEPQ010000005.1, read as the reverse complement.
TGCCTAAAAAGAAGACTGGAGGAAGTTCGTAACTTGAACTGGGTATACCAAATTTAGGTCAGAGGCGCTCAATTGCGAATGCCTAAGAAGAAGACTGGAAGCGGTTCATAACTTGAACTGGGCACACCAGATTTAGGTCAGAGGCGCTCAATTGTGCATGCCTAAGAAGAAGTTTGGAGGCGGTTCAAGGCTCTCTCGCATAACTTGAACTGGGCACACCAAGTTTAGGTCAGAGGCGCTCAATTGCGCATGCCTAAGACGAAGTCCAAGCGCTCAATTGCATAACTTGAACAAGTGGAGGCGGTCCAAGGCTCTCTCGCGTAACTTAGACTGGGCACACCACGATGGTCGGGTTAGGATCCATCAAATTTAGGTCAGAGGCGCTCAATTGTGCATGCCTAAGAAGAAGATTGGAGGTGGTTCAAGGCTCTCTCGCGTAACTTGAACTGGGCACACCAAATTTAGGTCAGAGGCGCTCAATTGCGCATGCCTACGAAGAAGACTGAGGTAGTTCAAGGCTCTCTCGCGTAACTTGAACTGGGCACACCAAGTTTAGGTCAGAAGCGCTCAATTGCGCATGCCTAAGAAGAAGTCCAAGCACTCAATTGCGTAACATGAACAAGTGGAGGCAGTCCAAGGCTCTCTCGCGTAACTTAGACTGGGCACACCACGATGGTCGGGTTAGGATCCATCAAATTTAGGTCAGAGGCGCTCAATTGCGCATGCCTAAGAAGAAGATTGGAGGCGGTTCAAGGCTCTCTCGCGTAACTTGAACTGGGCACACCAAATTTAGGTCAGAGACGCTCAATTGCGCATGCGTACGAAGAAGACTGGAGGCGGTTCAAGTCTCTCTCGCATAACTTGAACTGGGCACACCAAGTTTAGGTCAGAGGCACTCAATTGCGCATGCCTAAGAAGAAGTCCAAGAACTCAATTGCGTAACTTGAACAAGTGGAGCCGGTCCAAAGCTCTGTCGTGTAACTTGAACTGTGCACACCACGATAGTCGGGTTAGGATCCATCAAATTTAGGTCAGAGGTGCTCAATTGCGCATGCCTAAGAAGAAGATTTGGAGGTGCGTACTTCCAGGGATACTAAGCATAGTATTTCTTCAGAAATTTGCCATTGATCGGCATCATCATCCTATCGCCATTCTGATTCATTAAGCGATAGGCTCCACTGGAGTATACAGTCTCCACAACAAACGGTCCTTCCCACTTGGGTTCAAATTTACCCTTAGTTTTATGGGTTAACACCATTGGCCTTTTAACAGCCAAAACCAAGTCTCCTTATTTAAAGGTCCTTGGTTTAACGTTCTTATTGAATGTTTGTGAGATTCGAGCTTGATACAGCTCAATTTATTGTTGAGCCTTGAGATGCTTTTCATTCAACGCCTCTAGTTCTCTCAATCTTTGTTAATGGAGCTCTTCTGTCGTCATCTTTGTGGCTAAGGCCACTCTTAATGAAGGTATCTGGATTTCGAGAGGCAAGACGGCCTCGCTTCCATATACCAAAGAGAATGGGGTAGTTTTTGTAGGGGTGCGAACAGTGGTGCGATAAGCCCACAGGCACTCTCCTAGCTTCTCATCCCAATCTCGTTTATTGGAAGAGACGAACTTCCGAAGGAGTTTAATAATCATCTTGTTGAAGGTTTCAGCCAACCCATTTGCCGCGGGGTTATATGGCGTTGAAGCAATATCTTTAATTCTGAACTTTTTGCAGAATCTGAAAAATCCCTGGCTGATGAATTGCAGACCATTATAATGAATGCTCCGTCGGGGGATGCCAAAATGGTAAATGACATGATGCTTGATGAATTTGATCACATCTGTCGTCTTTACCTCATTCATGGGCACAGCTTCAGCTCATTTTGAAAATTAATCGGTTATTGCAAGAATAAACCGATGTCCTCTAGATGATGGGGGAGTTATAGGCCCCACAATGTCCATTCCCCATGCCTCAAATGGCCAACTAGCAACAGTATTGTGCAAGCATTCTGGGGGTTGATGAATAAAATTGGCATGTATTTGGTATGCATGACACCGTTTAGCGTATGCCATTGCTTCCGTAATCATTTTCGGCCAGTAGCATCCCAGCCTTCTTATGCAATCTCTGAGTTTTGGACCGGGCTGATGAGCTCCACATACTCCATCATGTGTTTCCCTCAGCACTTCATATGCTTCTGCTTTTGATATGCAGCGTAGCAGCAGACCATCCCTTGAATTTCTATATAAAGTCTGAAGCTTATGGTCATAATAAAATCTCTGGGCCTTCCTCTTTATCGAGGCGGCTTCCTTTGCATCTTCTGGTAATATCCCATGTAAAGCATAATCCACAAACGGAAATCGCCAGTCACGGGGTTCCAAAGTTAAGCCTGTCTGGCACACCTCTTTATTTTGAAAAACAGTATCTGGATGGAGGAGCTCTCTGCTTCCAATAGTGATGCTTTTCGCTTTACCTGGCGAGATTGCCAATGTTGCTGCTAATGCGGCAAGGGCATCTACATAAATATTCTCGTTTCGAGATATATGAGAGATGTAAAATTGTTCAAAATATCCAGCTAGTTCAATGGCCAGCTGGTGATAGGGGATGAAGGCTTCATGTCTGACTTCATACTCGCCCTTCATCTGATTGACGATGAGTTTAGAGTCTCCATATGCCTCTAAGTAATTCACCCCCAGTTGCAGAGTCATTTTTAGGCCGATAATTAGTGCGTTGTATTCCACCACATTATTCGTGCACGGTTCTATTAACGAGTAACCGTTAGGTAATATATGTTTATGTGGGGATATAAGCACAACCCCACTCTAGCAGCAAATCGTCTGGCAGCACCATCAAAGAACATTTGCCATGGTTGTTCCTTGCTAACTGTGTTAACCCCTGATGTCTGTTTGGAATCAGACCAGACTGGATGGTCTGCTAAGAAATCGGCAATCGCCTGTCCCTTCATGGCTTTTTGAGGGACGAAGTGTATGTCATAGTGTGATAATAGCAGAGCCCATTTTGCTAACCGGCCATTTAAGGATCCCGATTTTGTCATCAGAATTTTTAGGAGATTAACCCGTGATATGACATGGATCGTTTGCCCAAAAAGATAGTGTCGCATTTTCTGAACAGCGAATACTAGGGCTAAACATTCTTTTTCAATCGGGGTATACCACTGTTCAGCCCCGATCATTGTCCTGCTTAAATAATAGAGGGCATGTTCATGGCCGTGTTCATTATATTGAGCAAGTAATGCTCCTAAAGCATTATCCATAGCCCATACATATATAAGGAAGGGCTGTCCCGGGATCGGTGCCATAAGAATGGGAGGTTTGGTGAGGTATTCTTTGAGGTCATCAAAGGCTCGTTGACATGCCTCATCCCATACAAAAGAAACCCCCTTCTTCATGAGCCGAGAGAACGGCTGACAACATCCAGATAAGTTGGAGATGAAGCGCCGAATATAGGCGAGCTTTCCTTGTAACCCCCTCAGCTCTTTAAGATTGCGGGGAGACGACATCTCGCTAATTGCTTTTACCTTTTCAGGGTCGAGGAAAATTCCTTTTGAAGTTATTATGAACCCAAGGAATTTCCCACTCAACACTCCTAAGAAAGATTTAGTGGGATTCATCTTTAAATGATGTTTCCTCATGAGATCAAAGACCATTCTTAAATCCTGTAGATGGTCCTCTTTATTTTTACTTTTGACCGCCAAGTCATCCACATAGCACTCTACTATCTTGCGTAGGTGTTCTTTGAAAATAGTGCTCATCGCACGTTGATAAGTTGCACTGGCATTTTTCAGCCCAAATGGCATCACCGCGTAGCAGTATACCCCAGCGGCGTTCTGAAAGCTGTATGCTTTTCATCATCTAGGTGCATTTTGATCTGGTTATATCCTGAGAAGCCATCCATAAAGGGCATCCTCTCATAACCACAAGTATTATCAATCATCACATCGGTGATGGGAAGTGGAAATTCATCCTTAGGACATGCAGCATTCAAATCTCGAAAATCGATGCATATCCGGATTTTTCCGTTCTTCTTACGAACCGGCACTATGTTAGCCACCCAATCAGGATGCTGTTCTTCACGGATAAATCCGGATTTTATAAGTTTGTTGACCTCAGCAACTATTGCCTCCATCAATTCCGGTCGAAAACGCCTTTGCTGTTGTTTAACAGGTTTGGCGTCTTCTTTAATATTTAATCAGTGCGTGGTAATTTGAGGGTCAAGCCCAGGCATGTCTTCATAATTCCATGCGAACACGTCTATGTACTCTTTGATAAGAGATATAAGTTCCTCCTTTTCCAATGGGGTTAGTGTGTCGCTTATGAAGATGGGTTTCGGGTTTTTTTGTGTTCCCATGTTAACTTAAACTAATTTGTCTTCAGTGGGCGGGTCACGCTGTTCAAAGCGGACATCCCAGAGAGTGTCCATATGCTTAGCCCAAGAATCATCCTGAACATCAATTGGTTCCTCGTCGCTTTCTGGTGCGGCTGAAACCATATTGGCCGTCAAGGACTGAAACCAGGCACCGGTACTTAGATCTGAGTCATGATTGGGTGAAGATGTATCTTCCTTGGCCGAAGAACTCTCGTCTTGCCCAGATGGTGATGAGGGAGGAGTAGATACATAGCCCAACCCCCTGCGAGTCTTCTGATAATAATCAGGGCTCTTTCCTCTCGGTCTGAACGAGTGTATAAGATTTCATCGCCATTTTCCAAAGTTTAACCCCGGTTTCTGGGTAAAATTATAACCCATCTTCTCCATCATTTGCCGGGAATTTTGTTCATACAAGTGAAATTGAGGTGATGTTTGTTCATCACTTTCACTGCTTTGTCTTCGTCGAGGTGACATGATTACCCTACCGAACATAATCGGCCTTTGAGACTTCTGCCGAGGAGGCACCTCAAAAAAGTGTCCTTGTTCCTTAGTTATTCTTGATTGAGAGAGGAGGAATGACCTGAGGGGCAAATGATATGCCGCCTAAACTTCAAGTTCGGATAGGCCATCCACTTCAGTGGAAGTACAAGAGGGTTCAGACTCAGTAGCTACAACATGCTCGTAGACTAACTTCATATTTTCATTAACAACCGATTCACTCTCTATTACATTGGTTATATTATCATCAAGACTCAAACTAAAATCTAAGTGAGGGTTGATTTCATAGTCACCCCCATCATCCTCTTCAGGAAGCTCATACTAAGTATCTGCTTCATTGCCACTGTCCTCGGGCTCTTGAAGCTTACTGCGATCATCATTGGAGACTTCATGGGATGGTTTATAAAGTGCAGCATCTGTGAAGTAATTCTCCAATCTTTTGAATGGTTGTTTATTCGCATTCAGTGTCCGGACTTCTCCTTCTTCATCGCAATACTTCATGTATTGGTGGAGAGTCGACGGGACTATCATGTAAGCATGGATCCATGGTCGTCCCAATAAAATGTTGTAGGAGGTATCTGCATCAATAACGTAGCATGTAGCCTCCGTCCTCAAATCCTCGATTTGACATCGGAGTCGGATTTTTCCGAGGGGATGGCTGTTATTGGCATTAAACCCATATATTGTTGTATTGGTTGGCGTCAGACGATGGAGGGAAATTCCTAGCAGTGCATCAACCTTCTAGGCATGACACTTAGTGCAGAACCCGGATCAATCTGAAACCTTTGTGGATCTGACATATCCGGTAAAATATAAAGAACTGTTATGCTTTATATTCCTTACCTGCATGTCTTCTGGGGAGAAGACAATTTGTAGGACCTGCCTCCTCACTTGGTGACAGCGGGGGCAAGAGTCCTATTCTTGATCAGCCGGCTCGACTATCTGAGCTAAGAATGACTCAGAGTCTACCAAGGCCTCTCTTAACGCTTCACGTGTTGATTTTGATAACCTCAACAATTCATAAAACGTTACTCGTGCTGGAATGTTAGCCAGCTGAGCAATTATGTCAAACTTGAAGGTAGACTCCTTGGCTCCTTCATCTCTAATAGGATTCTTCTAGAAATGAAGTCCTTTCTGCTTTGCAGGTTTTGCAAGTTCAGCATATATGTCTTTCGGATCTGCTCTAGTGTAGTCCTTAAGATATGTCTTCCCAGATTGAGTACCGGAAGGGCCTGCCCCATCTTGATGAGTGGCCATAGTTTCGGGCCCTTCTTCAGAATCTGTGAAGGCTCCCGAATCTATATATTCTTCCTTTATTTCTGCGAAAATGGCATTAACAGTCTGCTTCTTCCCTTGACCACCTGCAGTAGTCCACTACTCATCCTCTAGCAAATCAAGGTGAACCCACATAACTTCCCCCTTTTGGGTTGTCACGGGGACAAGTCCTTCTTGGGCTTTGTTGTGAGGATCAAGGTTCTTTGTAACCATCTTACCCTTTGGGATTGGGGTCACTCCGGTGAGGAACTCATGGGTTCCAACCACTATGGTTGTCATATTGGCAGTGACCTTATTCTGCTCATCCTTAAGCGTCAGAACTCCAGCTTCTATTAGTGTTTGGATTCTATTCTTAAGGGGGTAACAATCCCTAGTAGGGTGCCCAACATTCCGGTGATAGAGATAATAATTGGGGTCGTTGGTCTTACCAGCGTCCTCCGATTTTCTATTCTCCGGAAGTTTCAGCATTCCCTTCCTCTAGAGCAGGTGAAAGAGGATAGGCGTCTGTTCCGCCTTGAAAGTATAATTTCTCTCCTGCTGAGGTCTATTTTGCCTTATGCCCTGCTGATTTTTGGGCTTCGGCTTTGGTGGAGGATTTGACTTTTGAGGAGCAGCTTCTGATGCCATCACCGCTTTTCCTTTACTCTTATTGCAGCTATTTTGGGTATATGGCTTATTACCCCCAGTACTTCTTGATCCACGAGATTCTTCAATCCGAAGAATCAAGTCCTCAGCTTGCTCTCCCTGTTTGAGCAAATCCCTCAATGTCTTAGACTCTACGGCCCCCATTTTTAGGAGCACATTGATCTTAAGATTGTGTCGACAAGTCTCGACTAGAGTTTCCTGGACCATTTTGTGTTTGCAATGTACGAACTTCTCCTGGAACCTTTCTATGAAATCTTTGACCATCTCTTGTTCTCCTTGCTTAGTTGCAAGGAGGGAATGAACCGTAATTTCGGTATCATCCTCGAAGAAACGTGAGAGAAATAATTTCTGAACATCTAACCAGGTATTAATAGTACCTGGGGGCAACTGCATGAACCAAGTAAAAGCAGGCCCTCGCAAAGTACTTGCGAATACTTTGGTCATAATTGGGTCATTGCCCATCAAATGCCCCACTTGGGACAAGAAGTAATATATATGTTGACTGGGCAATCCCTTCCCGTCATATGGCTCTAACTTGAGCGGCTTATACTTCTGAGGGTATGGTATCATATCCCATTCAGAAGGATATGGTCTTGAGACCCCTGACTCTTTCAGCTCCTTTTTACGCATTAGTGCTTCGAGTTGATTTTGCAATTTTTCTATTCTCTATATGTGGATCATGAAAAGAGAATCTGTCCTCATCCTCGTGCATCGAGTGGGCTTTCTCCTCCTGTTCTTCTTCATTCAGAGTTTCTTTGCCCTTTTTGGCATTATCCTCAACAAATTTTGAGAGCATCACTTTAAGGCTTCAATCGTCTTTTGTTGCTCTCGAATCATTCTTTCTTGAGTTTTAAATCTCTGATTGATATCATCAGATTTATCTGCCATGTGCGATACTGACTTCTATTGTCGAGATGAAGTAGAGGATGGAGGCAAAGCTATAGCTGAATTATCACTGTCATCATCGTAAGAACCCCTTACGAGCCTCTTATAATTTCGAGGCGGGACGACTCCTGATTTAAATCGAGTGATATGAGGTGGTTCTTCATCACTCGATTCCGAATTATCATCCGTCTCTACAATTTTCTTCCCTTTCCCCACCATATTGGAGATCACAGCTCTCCATTCTTTTAGAGAAGCGGTTCTTGTTTTCTTAGTAGGGTTCTTGTCCGACTCGGATAATCAGTCAAACACTGATACCCTGCTCTTGCTGCAGCCACAGTTGTTCATTATAGCGGATACTGCTATCATAAGCTGCTGGCAGTGACAGATAGGTTCAGCTTGAAGTTATTCTATGCTTCTCTTTTTGGACAGATACTCCCTGAAATCAGTACCTTTTGCCATGGATTCGGGGGACCCATTCAACTTTCGAGAGGGCCTAGGAACCCATTGAAGTTCGGTTCGGTCCACTGACGCGACGATCAGCCTTGATTCTATAGTCGGGTTGATCTATGCGGAGCTTAGAAATAGCTTCGCGTTTTGTCTCGCAGTGCTGGAGAATAGTTCCGCATTTTGCCACATTAGCCTCGCGTTTCTCGCTGGCTTGGCGTGTTTTCAGAAGTTTAGCTTCTGGAATAATAGTCTCGCGTGAAGGAAAATTCTTGCACGCTGGCTTACTTTTGCGACTAACTCAAGTCATAACTTCATGTCTAGCACGATTTTTACGACTGACAACTATTTGCCAATCATCCTCGCGTTCCTCGCGAGTATCAGAAATCTTGCGTTTATTGCAAGTACTACTGGCCTCGCATTTCTTGCTTGGCTCAGTATTAAGCTTGCGTGGAGAATCGCATGCTAGTTGTAAAGAATTTTTATACTCGCGTTCCTCGCGAGTGTGAGGAGTCTTGCATTTCTCGCAAGTATTACTAGCCTCGCATTTCTCGCTTGGCTTAGTATCAGCCTCGTGTAGAAAATCTGACGCTGGCTTTAAAGAATTTTTATACTCACGTCTCTCGCGAGTGTCAGATATTTTGCGACTAGCGCAAATCTTACTGGTTTCGCGTCTTTCGCTAAGATCAGCAATAGCCTCACGTGGAATATCACGCACTGGCTTTTCCTTGCTTTTAAGGCAAGTTGTAACTTCACTTTTAACGCGATAGTGACTGGTCTCGAGATTAGCACGAGCCAATTTACGAGGGACCATAGCCTCGCGTTCTCTGATATTAGCTCCGCGTCCAAGGCGGGCTTTGTGGGCTTTACGCCTTACTCCCCGATTCCTATTTCGGAGTTGGGTTCTGGTCAATCCAGTTCCCAGGCCTTCTTCGGCAGTCGGAAGCTCATCCTCTGCTAGGATTTTCTGTCCGAGTATCGGCCCTATAGCCGCAGTCTCCAAGGATCTCCGTCTCTCGGTGGATACCTTTTTACCCGTTGCTCGGATATTGGAGCGCATGCGACGATAGTGTCGAGTATCGTCCAAGTCACCTGATTCAGAGGAGAGAAACTCCTCGTACTTCTGCTGGTCGATTTCAACGACCAGCGTGTCTACTTCGGATCCGATCATGTCAACGTCCGATTGCGCCACAATCTCTTCATCAGTGAAAGAGATGGCTCCCACTGTGGTCGCCAGTTTGTTCGCCGCAAAATTTCCTTTGCTTCCTTCCATTGAATACAACTTAGATTACAATGAAAGTGAACAAGAGATAAAGAGAACAAACAAGAGGATTTTATATTTCAATCTCTCTCTTACAATATAGTGTGGGATCTGTGGCGATGGGATCTGTCGAGCAGCTCCTTTGGACGATCGAACGTCAAACTCTTCTCTCTTGAAGATATCGGTCGACTGTAGATGACTTCTCTGTTCTTTCACGAACTCAAGGCTCTCACGCGTAACTTGAATTCTCCAAGAGAAAAAAGATCTCAATTGCCGAAAACTTCAGATGCCGAAAAGATGACCCCTAGGGTTTCACCAAGAAAGTATTTATAGCCCCAGGTTAATGCAAGAGTTTTTATCTAAATAGAATTTGCATTCATCAAGGACTCCAATCAAATATCTTAGTTTTGATTTAAATCTCTTGATTTAGAATTCTGATCGGACTTGATTTGGGTATTTGGATAAGCCCAAATCATAATCTCAATCACTTTGAGATTCTCGTTATCTGCTCACGCGGAGCTTTAATCGCATCAAAACGTGGCGCTAAATAACCAGAATGCGGAGCTAACGCGAAGCTATCGATAGCTTCGCATTTTACTCAACGCGAGGCTAAAATTAGCCAGACGCGGAGCTATTGAATTAGCTCCGCGTTCTGTTGTGGAAAATCCTATTTACTTAGAAATTTTCACTGCCAACAGGTATCAACTGATTTTATTCAAAGTGCAGGTTAGAAACTGCTCATGAACTCTCAATCTATTAAGAATATATAACAGCAGGTTGGACAATTAACGAGTCAGATGAGTAAACGTGGCTAGAGTACTTTCCAAGTCAACCCATAACGAACCCTAATGCCAGTTCCTCAAACTCCATTCAAACGCATGTCCACCAATGCAATGCTGTTCACATGTTCATATCTCTTAAGCAAGTGGATAATAATATTGCCATGCCCCCTGATCTCACTCCTACTATCTTGCAGGTTAAACCATCTTTTCCACTCCTTTCTTTACAACCATCTCTATCGCCTCAATCACCGTTGTAACACTCACATTTTTTTCACATGATATTTTATCTTAACTAATTTTAAAAGAAATAATATTAAAAAAATTAAAAGATAAATAGAAGTAAAAAAAGAGTGGAATGGGATCCCAACTACTAAATAGATAAATAAATAAAATTTTAGATTGATTCTTATCTAATAATCCAATGAGGATTAATATGATTTATTTAATTAAAAAAAAGATATTCTAATGTGATTCATATTTGATAGAATAAGAATTTAAATAGATGACGAATCTAAATAAAAACCTACTATTTTAGATTCTTATCCAAAAAAATTAGTTATTTAGATTTCTTAACTAATAAGATCCTATTTTTAAATATGTAATTTTTCTAAATAAGAAATCCAATATCTCCCCACTTCTCACACGCAAGGAGAGAAAAAGAAACAGAGAGAACGTACGTGAGAAAAAAAAAAGGAATAAAAAAAAGAGAGAAAAATTTTAGCCAAAGAAAGATCTGGAGATTTTTCAAGCCTCCAATTTGGATCAGGGCCAAGGTGAGCTCTTTTGACTCACTGACATGCTATTAGCTATACTTATTTCTATAATTCTTGTTTTATTAAATTAAAATTTAAACATATGGTTAGATACTCTTTATATAATTATTTTATACATAATCTATCATAGCATGCTAAGCTTCTTTTAAATTCATCTCATAAATTTTAATATGGTACCAACTTCAGAACAAATAAACTGCAACAATATTTTGACATTATCAACAATTGAAAAAAGGTGATATCTTGAGTCTTTGTACAAGCTAGCAATTTCTACGATTTTCCTTGAATGATTATTGTCATGATATCTTACTTGTTTTCCTGGCATAATCTTAAAATATAAGAGAAACAATTCCATTTATTTCCTATGCTATAGTTGCCTTGCTTTACAAAGTAAATGAGTTGGATATCTATTAAAATTGTCCGAAGCAAATAGGCTCGAAAAATACTAAAAAAATATTTAAAACTTAAAACAATCTTCATAGAGTAGAAAATAAGTTAGATATATTCACCTACGATGACATCGATGAGCAACAAGGAATCTCATTCACCTTAAAAATAAAGGTGAATATTTTTACCAGTAAGATATCAACCTATTATTTGGGAAATAAAGCAAAGAACCATCCCAATGCAATTTTTTAGAATATTGGCTGATAGTCTAGGAATAAAAAAATAAAAATAAAATAGGAGGAAAAAATGTTAGAGTTGTAAATTCAAAAAATTTGAATAGCCTAGACCAAGTATCGTACATTCTCATCTCTAAAATTGATCTTTCAGATAAATATTTATTTTGTGGATTAGCTTGTCACAACTGCTATGTATATTAAATCAAACACGTTGAGCTAGCTTAAACATAAACATAAGTTTTGACCTTTAAAATTAATTATTGTTTATCATAAAGGTTTCACACTTAGCTAATCATGTTAAGAATGAACATGGAAATTTTCAAATGAAGCTACTGCATGCGAAAATACAATAGGCCAGGTGGCATGGAAACTTAGTCTAGATGCAGCAAGCAAGAGTAACATGAATACAATGTATGAACATGAGTGCTTAAGGGTTGTTTCCTATATATATATATATAGAAACAGAGAGAGAAAGAGAAATGGAAATGAGCTGACAGCTCACGAAAGTTACATGAGCTGCAGTTCATTTCCACTACTTTAAATAAAATTTTTTAAATTTTGTTTTTTTGAGATTATGATCTCGACCTCGTAGGGTTCACTCATACCCAATTTCTTGGATTTTAGTTTTGATTTGGTCCTCCATTAAGTTAACACAAAATTAACGATTTTCAATGAATAGAAGATTTTGTATGCACTTGATGAAAGGGTAAATGAACTCTGAAATTTATGAAATTTAATCTGAAATAAGTTAAGAGGTAGAGATAGTAATTGTAAAAAAAAGAGAAGAAAAATCATTGGATCATTATAGTTTTGTCGCTAGCTCACATAACTTTTCCAGAGCTGGCGGCTTACCTGTAGTAATCCCATATATATATATATATATATATATATATATATATATATATATATATATATATATATATATATATATATATATATATATATATATATATATATATATATATATATATATATATATATATATATATATATATATATATATATATATATATATCACACACACACACCTTGCCAAGTGTGTATGCATTATGTGAACCCAAGTGTTATTTCTTTTACTAATTGGTACTTGTGCACTTGGTATGAAAATAAATATAAAACCAATTTGTCCATTTTCACTTATAACCCTTAGACCCTCTCCTTAGAATTGTTTAGAGTTATTCCTAGTACGTTAATTTGCACCATGATTTTGATTATTTTATCTAGATTCAAGGATACAAAATTTTTGATTCAAGTTCATGTGATTTTTTGTATCAACAGTTATTTAAAAAAAATAAAAACATAAAAGTATAACTACCTCCAAGTTCATAAACTTTACACTATAAAAATAAACATTAAGGTCATATGACATGACGGGAAAATCTCCATTGACTATATATAGTCTTTCTACTCTTTCTTAGAAGGTTAACATGGAATGCTTAATATACTATCTCTTTATACTTCTACATGTTGAAAAGTTTGGCTAGCTACTATAAAGACAAAATTACTTTTATTTGAAAACTGAACTTATTCATCTAATCTTAAGAGTTTTCAACATTTTTCTATTTTGACCAGACTTTGTTTGCACCAATTGAAAAAGGAATAGCATGGTCCAAATAGTCCCACACTAGACTTATCAAATTTCATTTAAAGAAAAAGAATAGTAATCTTGCAACCCTACATACATTAAGAGAAATTGTTGTTCTTTATTCTAATCAAGTAAAGTACAAATAAGTGTCTTCTGTGCTTACTAAAGTAAGAACTAAGAAGTATATTTAGAAAGGTTATGATAGTTGTAAATTTTATGTGTACCTCCTAATACTTGTGCATGGCATGTCAGAGATACAACAATATAATATAACACTATGTTATTCTTCATGTTTCCCTCAATGACCGGTTAAATTGATCATTTTATTTCAAAAAGACCATTAATCCATTTTAGTTCTACCTTATTTTAATCCTATCTATGTAGAACTATATGACATAAATTATTAAATTCTAAAAAATTATTAAATTCTAAATTTTATAATTATCCTTTTATGTCTTGAATAAGAAGTTAAACTATACTGATTGGTACTTTAGATTTTTATACATCTAATTATTATTTTTATCAAAATTCACATGCATATTCTTATAATATCAAATATGATTATTTTCTGATGGAGTTCATATGCAAATATATTCCAAAGATATGCATATAATCCAAAAGGCTATTTTATAAGTTATAGTTCATTTCTTTTTTTATTTATATACTGAAAAGAAAAGGAAGATAACACTGATATAAAATATAACAAGACACCGTATAAATGCAACCTGTTACTGTATATGATTGGGGATAGATAATTAATTACTATACTATTATATTATTATTCAATGTTACTATTATTATTACTATACACTGAATTTTAATAATTATCACCAATCTATATACTGAACTGAATTTACTAAAATCACCAATTGATACTGAAATTGATAATTAATACCGAAATTAATACACACTGGGGTTATGAAGAAAATTAGGGTTCATATGAATTTTGATGGCTGGACGTAATAGCACCACTGTTTCCCATTTTGGGTGGATCGGAATAGGCTCCGATCATTACTGCGCCACTGTTTCCCATGCGGGAGGATCAGGATAGGCTCCGATCATTAATGTACCACTGTTGTCCATATGAGAGGATCGGGATAGGCTCCGATCATTACTGCGGCACTGTTTCTCATAAGGGAGGATTGGCATAGGCTCCGATCTTTACTTGGCCATTGTTTCCTTTTATGGGAGGATCGAGATAGGCTACGATCATTACAACGCCACTGTTTCTCTTTTTGGAAGGATCATGATAGTCTCCGATCAAATTTTACTGTTCCATTTTTCCGGGGGTAGATGGGAATGCATCCGACCAACCAAATTCAAATTTTCCTAAAGTTTCAAATACTATAATTAAAAGATGTCAACTGGAGAGAAAAAAAAACTAATGATAACCACATAAAATATTCAAATATGAGACTGCGTACCTTTTATTTGTATATGCATGTACATGATATTGAGACATTATTATTTTTTTTGTATTTTACTATTTATCACTGGATCGTTTTACTGACAATCTTGGTTATGTATGACCAGATATAGATCTTTATAAGGAGATAGATCCGTTATAAATAAGGCAAGACTTTTGACTTATTTTCACAAGTAGGCAGAGCTAAAAGATTGGCGGCCTTTGTAGTTTATTATTATTTTTATTAAAATCTATGTAAGAAGGAAAAATATTATTGTAACTAAAAAAATTATTGCTTATTTGTTTCCTATACTTTCGCTGTGTTGTGACTGTAATGTTTACTGAGGCTTGTTGATTTATCATTCAACGTTGAATGTTTCCAGCTTTCCACACTACTGAAAGTGGGGTGTTACAATTGTCACATGATCATTTGGAAGAACCTGTTCCTAAGCCGAAAGCAACATATCCAAATCGTCTTAAGAAGCCTTCACCGCAAGTAGAAAAGATTCTACTTGCCTCTCAAGTATATCACATATCCTATCTAACTCCTTGCCTCTCAAGTACAAAGATCCAAGTTCCCCAACAGTCTCATGCATCATTGGGAACATTACATTTGATAGGGCGTTGCTTGATTTAGGGGCAAGTGTCAACTTGCTTCCTTATACTATTTATCAGCAACTGGGATTAGAAATACTTTAACCTACCAAGGTCACATTCCAGTTAGCTGATCATTCGATCAAGAGACCATTTAGTATGGTTGAAGATGTGCTCATTAAAGTCAGCGAGTTTATCTTTCCTGTAGATTTCATTGTATTAGAAACTGAGCCGATCTCCAATCCACGAAATTAAATTCCCACTATCTTGGGTAGACCATTCCTTGCAACATCAAATGCATTAATTAATTGCAGAAGTGGCCTCATAAAGCTATCATTTGAGAATAAGACTGTGGCACTAAACATATTCAGTATGGATGAGCACACAATGAGCTCCCTCATTGAGGTCAAAATTATTCACAGTTTGCACTCTTATTCGACCTCTTGCACTAATGATGAACCCTCATTTGAGCAAATTGTTAAAGATGAGCTCATATTATTACATGAATTGGCACATACTGATTCTATGTATAATGATACTTATGCAAGTGTGCCATTGATTTATGAGCAAAGTTTTTAGAATTTGTTTGTAGAGAAGCTCGCATTACATCATGAGTTAGAAGGGCCACCTCCACAGTCACTTGATCATATTACTTTTTTCACCTCACGATACTTTTACATGTATATTTGTTACAATGATAATTGGCAGGTTTATAATGAAGAATTTTTTAACCTAATTATTAATGCTTACATGTGGACAAAAAAAAGCGAGGATGACATAAGAAGCAGACAGGTAATTTCATGACTCGTAGGAGGATGATGAGATATAATAATGCACTTACTTCACGTTTAAAACACACACACAATGAAAGTGGGAAGCGATCGAGAGTTCATAACCACTTTCCATGCATTAATAGGGTGATAATATTGAGATCGTAATTTTTTATGACTCTTATTATTTGTATAGTATTTTTATAATACTTTTCATATTTATTTTACTACGCTTGGTTTGTGTATAAGAGCATACACGAGTTTAGGTGTGGGGGAGTAGGTTAGAGTCTTTTCTTCGTAATTTTCTAGGATTTTTAGTGTTTTTAGAATTTTTATTTTATTTTTAGATTTTTTTTGTTTCTTTATTTTACACTTGGGTAGTTTTTAGGATAACTAACCAAAAAAAATTTAAAAAAATAAAAACTGATAAAAAAATTTATATATTTTTATCAATAGATCAACCTAATTACAGATAAAAGAATAAATTTAGATTTGAAATTACATAGAAGAGTAGATTGGACAAAACACTCAGAATTTTATGAAAAGATTAAAATCTGAAAAATAAATACTGCTAAAAATAGTTTTGAGGTAAGTATACATTTATTGTTCACTTCATAATAGTCTATTAGGTTAAGGATAAAGATGATAACGATTGAGTAAGTCTTCTCTCTCTAAAAAAAGAAAAAGAAAGTTAAAAAAAGTGAGAATAAAAAATTGAATGCACCTAGTATTAAGGCAATAGTCTCGAGAGTGATAAAATAATGGGGTGCGTCTGGTATTAAAGCAATAGCCTCAAGAGTGAAATATTCTTAAAAAAAAGAAAGAGAAAGAGTATGATCCGAGTAATCAGGTATTTTGCGTCTAAGCAAGCGTGAATATTTGCATGAAAGGTGAAATATTCATTAAAAAAAGAAGAAAAAGAAAAAAATTGATGAAAAATTTGAGAGAGAAGATGAATCATGAGTTAGAGTTGGAGTCCAAGGCTGAAGTAGACTAACACACGTGCACATAAATGTATAGGAGCCAATGGATTATCTGTTAGTGGGTATCGAAAAATAGGATTTAAATTTTTGATTAAAATGATAAGTGTATCTGATATGACACTCGATTTGAAAATTGAGAATCTAATTGCATTCTTGATTTTGTATATTAGTGGGATTAATTGATGAAAATAATATTAAAAAAAGATTTTTCTTTCTTTTGTATAAAATTTTTATTTTTTTCTTGATTTTCGGTTATCCTCGTTTCTCTTTTCTTTATTTTTTAATCTATTTTCTTCACGAATTTTGTGGATATATTCACTACAAACCCTCACGAGACACAACTCGTCCATTAGGGTAACCTAGGGATTTAAAGATTTATTGCACGTGCTAAGTACAATCGCAATTTCTGCAAAAGTGAGTTAGGATTTTTCTTTTCTTTTAAGGGTTAGGTTTGCTCAAGGACTAGCAAAAGATAGGTCTACGGATGTGATGAATATCATATATTGTATTTTTCCTCGCATATTTTATCTAGTTTTGTATATAAATAAATGCTACTCGGGTATTTTTAGTTTGTTTTTCAGATAATAGATTCATACAAGGAGATGACATGAAATCAGAGCCAAATTAAGAAACAAATCCTATAAAAAAGTTCAAAGAGAGTAAAACTACAAGATTAAAATATTTTAGAGAGTCAAAGTGTAATATAGTCAGGAAAATCAAAAGAACAAGACACAATACTCGTGCAGGAGAAAAACCAGAAGGCAACTCCATATTAGTGATACTATTTGGCAACATTTTGCTGCCATTGGCAGTGTAAAAGTGGGCCCACATACTGAAATTTCTTCAAAGGCTTCGACGTAATTTTTTATTGTTTCAGTTCTGTTATAATTAGGGTTTGATTTTCGAAGCCTATTTATTGGCCGTATCCTTATATTATAAGATTTTTATGTAGAAATTAATCATAGAGTAAGGAGGAGAGAGTTTGTACTCGGATTTTATTAATAAAAATGAGGGTTTGCTGAAGGGGTGATGGCCACAATACCGACTCCAGCGGCAACTTTTTCTACATATCAATTGTTCTTAGGTAATCTTCTTCTCATTGCTTTGCAGATAAATTTATCTTACTTTCTAGTATAATCTTTAATTGCTTTGAACAAAAAACAAATATGATTTTGCTAACTAGAACTATGAGTAGCTAATTTAGTTTAGTTCTAGGATTTAGATGAAACGAGAATCCACCATATAATTGTTGTCTAGTGTTTTCTTCCTAAAATAAAATAATAAAGATATTATTTTCTATGAAAATATTAAAATATAAGAACTTGAAGATTAGTATTTTGATAAGTTATACTTGAATGAAATTTCTTGATAGCAAATGCTTAGTTAGGCTTTGAAGTTGTTCATTTTCATCTTATTCAAAGAATTATCTAATAATTTAGTTTATTTTTATGAAAAGTAGTATCTTTGATGAGTTATACTTGCATGCCACTTGCTAGCTCATAATTAGGGCACTTTAAATAAAGTTTAACTTGAATTGAAAATTTTGTATAGAAGAAATTTGTAGATTTTGGAATTATATCTGAAATGAGCCCAAGAACAGCTCAATCTGAGTTCGTATACAAAAGTTTGGATATTTTACTGAAGTGATATAGAATGGAAAAACTGATTCAGTAGGCTATGGGTGTGCTGAACTTAGTTTCGGGTTTTGAACTTGAAAATTTGTATTTTATGCATCTAATCTCAACCATTGGTTTTATCTTGAAATTAGTTTGTGTTAGATTGGCATTATATCTTTTGTATTGAGTTTGAGTAGGAGTATGATCGTGTTTGGGTTATAAATATCCCATGAATCCTTGTAAATTGGGGAGTGCCTTTTAGATGTAATTTTAAATGTACTTTTGATTAATAAATATTATGGTTTTGCCGAAAGAGTGATGGCCGCCATACCGAGCTCTAAAGATAATTACATTGCTTATCATTATTTTTTAGACAGATTTAATCACTCTTTAGTGCAGATCTTTAATTTCTTTCTAGGAAAAATAAAATTTTTAATTGCTTTCATAAATAAAAAAAGATCTTATTAATTAGGTGTATGAACAACTGATCCACTTAGTCGTAGGATATAGATGAAAGTAGGGATCAACCTCATATTAATCTATTTATATTTTTTCTAAAATAAAAATAAAAATAATAGGATTTTTCTATGAAACAATAGAAATACAAGAACTCATAGATCAGAACTTTGATAGGTTATACTTAATTTAAGTATTTTGATAACCTAGACTTACTTAGGGTTTAGAGTTGTTGGTTTTTATTTGTTTTGTTGAACTAATCTAATAATTTAGTTTATTTCTATTCAATGTAATTTCTTTGATGGATTCTACTTGCACATCACTTGATAATCCATACTTAGGATGATTTAAGTAGGAATTAACTAAAAGATCAGATTTTTATTGAAGAAAGAAAATTAATAGATAATATTTGATTGTGAACTAGTAGATTCCATATCCTAGGCTAATTAGAATAACTCGAAATCAATCTAAAATCATAGTTAACTCATTATAATAATAGGATTAGTAAGATCGCAAAACACTCTATATCCCTGTGGGAATGACTTATAAAGTACTACAATCGACACTTACGCTAGTAGTAAATTTATCACATCAAGTTTTTGGCGTCGTTGCTGGGGATCAACGATATTTTCTTCCTTTTTCTAACATTTTATGAGTTAACCGTACGCGTTGAGTGTGCAACGACCAGAAAGTTTAGATACAGGAAGTATAAAGGGACAAGAGAAATCTCAGGAGTACACTGCAAAAAATAGGGAGACAGCGGTAATTGCCACCGTTTGGTGGCAATTTAGGTCAAAATCTTCCCCTATTTTTCTCCAGTATTGTGTTTTGGGTCTCTGATTCTGAAAAAATACAAAAAAATAAAAAAAAATTAGAAACTGTAGGACACTACATTTTTTTCTTTGATCATATTTCTTCCACTGTTTCATCTTCACCACACCCCACTTCTTGCATTAGTTTAGGAAACTCACGCATCCACTCACGATCGCTGGTTCATGCCACATTGGACCCGTGATCAATTTAGTCGACTAGTGAGATCAGATTTATTTTTGGGAGACAAGATGGACCAACCGATCCCGATCTTTCAAGATCGATGTTACTCGTTGCACATATCACTACCATCATGCATCAAACTTCCACATGCAATGGGTAATCACTATGAACTGAAACTGTAGTATATCAGCATGCTTCCTAAATTCACTAGTTCTGATTCTAATGATGAAACTCTTTATCAGTGAATTTCAAAAAGTTTGCGTGATGATTAAACTGCAACACTTGTAAGAGGATGCAATTAAACTTCAACTCATTCCATTCACTCTAAAAGATAATGTCAAGAAGTGGTTGTACAGTATGCCTATTGAGTCAATCACTAATTGGGATTAATTTGTTATAGTTTTTCTCAATAAGTATTATTCCATGCACAAGATGGCTAAAATTCGAAATCAAATTAATTAATTTGTCAAGTGTCGGGAGAACCCTTCTGGAAATACTTGAAATGGTTCAAAGATTTGTTAGCTCAGTACCCCCACCATGCGATAGAAAAGTGGCGGTTGTGTCAAATCGTGTATGACGGACTCAATTACACATCCAAAACTCTTCTTGACTCCTTATGCCAAGGGGAGTTTATAAGAAAGAGCAAGGATAAAGCATGGGAATTTCTTGAGGACTTATTATGGAAAACTATGCAGTGAGAGAGTCCTTCTGAGAAGTCTAATACATCAACTTCTTCGCACATAAGGGTGGGATTCATAGCGTCGACTGCTCAATAGCTGTTGAACCTAAGATCGCAGCCCTTAAAAGGAGAATCGAGGCGTTGGAGATTCCTAGCACTCCACTGGTGGGTCAAATTAATCAAACTTAAGTTTCCACATGCTTTAATAGCGGAACTCCAAATCACATTATGGAGGAGTGTCCCTTATTAATAAATCCCATGGGTCCCATGCTTGAGCAGGCTAACGTCTTGTATCAATGACCCATGAACAATCCTTATGCTCATACATACAATCCTAGCTGGAGGAACCACCCAAATCTCTCATGGAGTCAAGGGCAATATTTATAATCCCCCAACCCTAATATGTAGCCTCCAGCCACTGGTCAGTTCCCTAGACAAAATCCAGGTGTCTATAACCATTCAAATGCCATAAATCTAGACCACTAGTACATAATCAATCATATCTACAGCATGGGTCTAATAATGGTTATAATAGATGGCTAATGATACTTGAAAGAAATGTGGAGAACATTTTCAAGACAACGTCCAATTTAGATACTCAAAGCAAAATTTAATGAAAATGTCTACTGATTTTATACAATGGACCGACCAATAACTTTTTGCAAGTTCACAATCAATTAAGAATATAGAGTAACAGGTTGGACAGTTAGCCACACAGCTGAGTGAGTGGGGGCCCGGTACTTTTGCGAGCCAACCAATAATGAACCCCAGCTCTAACTCATCTTAGTCTGTTTCATCCCATTCTCACCAATGCAATATCATTTACACACTCAGATCTAACAAGCAAGTTGTCAATAATGTAGTTATGCCCCTTGATCTCACTCCTACTATTCCACATGCTATACCATATTTTCCATCTCTTTCTCCACATCCATCTCCATCACCTCCATTACCATCATATGCTCATTCGGAAAAACCTGTTCCTAATTAAGTCAAAAGCACTATATCCCAATCGGTTTAGGAAGTTTTTACCGCAAGTAGAGAAGATACTTGAAACATTTCAACAGGTGAACGTTAATATTCCACTCAATATACTATACAACAGGTTCCCACTTATGCCAAGTTTTTCAAGGATTTGTGTACTAAGAAACGAGCAAGAAACATTTCTGAAAAAGTTTTTCATGCTACAAATATATCGCAAATCCTCTCTAACTCTTTGCCAGTCAAATACAAAGATCCATGTTCCCCCACAATCTCATGCACAACTGAAAACACTACATTTAATAGGGTGTTGCTTGATTTAGGGGTGATTAGTATCATATATTGTATTTTCCTCCCATACTTTATCTATTTTTGTATATAAATAAATGCTACTCGGGTATTTTTAGTGTTTTTTTAGGTAATCCGATTCATACAAGGAGATGACATAAAATCAAAGTCGGAGTAGGAAATCAAAGTCCGAAAAATTTCTAATGTGGGCGAGACTACGAGACTACGATTTTGCAGAGACTTAAAGTCAAATATAGTCAGAAATATTAAACTTAAAAGACAATATATTCATGTGAAAAACATTTCAAGAAGTTTACCCATATTTTAGCCGCTATTTGGAAGTTTTACCCGCCAAATAGCGTCTCAAAGTGGGTCCTATGAGCTAAACTTTTGTCGGTGGCTTCGTTGTAATTTTTTAGTTTTTCAGTTCTGTTAAAATTAAGATTTGATTTTCGAGACCAATATATTGGTCGTATCCTTACATTCTAGAAGAATGCTGAAGTTTTGTGCTCGTTTTAAATTAATAAAAATAGGGTTTTGCTAAAGGGGTGGCGGCCACAATACCGTGCTCCAAAGGTAAGCCATTGTTTTCTAATCTTTATTTGCTTTCCAAATAGAGTTAATTGCTTTTTAGTTCAGATTTATTTGCTTTCTAGACTAAATTTAATTGCTTTCATGAATAGAAATTTAATTTTGCTTACTAGAATCATGTGTAGCTAATTTAGTTTAGCTCTAGGATGTAGATGAAACTAGAATCTACAATGTAATTGATCTCTAATATTTTCTTCTAAATTAAAATAAATAATGATTTTATTTTTTCATGAAAAGATTAAAATATAAGAACTCGAAGATTAATACTTTGATAGGTTATACTTGAGTTAAATTTCTTGATAGCCGATACTTAGTTAGGGTTTAGAGTTGTTGGTTTTCATTTTATTCAAAGAATTATCTAATGATTTAGTTTATTTTTATGAAAAGTAGTACCTTTGATAAGTTATGCTTTCACATCACTTGATAGCTCATGCTTAGGGCACTTTAAATAAAGATTAAACTAAGAATCATTTTTTATGATAGAAGAAGATAATAGAAGTAAATATATAGTTAGAAACTAGTGGATTCTAAATCCTAAGCTAATTAGAATAACTCTCAACTCCAACTTAGAATTCTTTGTTAATCCGTTAGTTTATAGAATTAGTAAGAATCGCAAACACCTGAGATTCTTGTGGGACGACCTGTTAAGCGCTACAACCGACACTGTACGCTTGCAGTTAAATTATCATATCAAGTTTTTGATGCCGTTGTCGGGGATCGACGGTGTTTTTCTTGCTTTTTCTGACGTTTTACAGGTTAACAGTGTGTCTTGAGTGTGTAGGGACCATAAAGTGTAGATACAGGAAGATAAAAAGGATTGAAAAAGCCTCAGATCTGCACAGTAGAAACCAGAGAGGCAAACTCTCTGGTTTGATCGCTATTAAGCGGCTAAAATCGCTATTTAGCTGTCCAAGTGGTTAGTTCTGAGCCCTAATTTTCTCCAGTTCTGTATTTTGGGACCAAGGTTTGGTAAAAAATATCCAAAAATATAAAAATCTTAGAAACAATAGAAATCACATTTTTATTTGATCATATCTATTCCACCGTTTTATCTCTCCACCACATCCCACTTCTTGCATTAGTTTAGGAAATTCACGCATACACTCACGGTCACTGGTTCACGCCACATTGGACCCGTGATCAATTTGGTCGACTAGTGAGATCAGATTTGCTCATGGATGCCAAGATGGACTAACCGATTCTGATCCTTCAGGATCGATATTACCCGTTATGCACATCACTTCCATCATGCATAAAACTTCCACACGCAGCGGGTAATCACTATGAATTGAAGCTGCAGACATCAGTATGCTTCCTAAATTCACTGGTTCTGATTCAGAGGATTCATATCTCTTTATTAGTGAATTTCAGGAAGTATGCGTAATGATAAAACTGCAGCACTTATCGAAGGACGCAATTAAGATCCGCTTCATCCCCTTTGCACTAAAGATAATGCCAAGAAGTGGTTGTATAGTATGCCTACTGATTCAACACTACTTAGGATGAATTAGTTACGGTATTTCTTAAGAAGTATTATCCCACGCATAGACGGCAAGGATACGAAATCAAATTAATCAATTCTATCAAGTGCAGAGAGAACCCTTTTCGAAATATTTGGAACGGTTCAAGAATTTATTAGCTCAGTGCCCCCACCATGCGATAAAAAATGGCAGTTGTGTCAAATTGTGTACGAAGGACTCAATTACACAACCAAAACTCTTCTTGAGTCCATATGTCAGGGGGAGTTCATGAGAAAGAATGAGGATGAAGCATGGGACTTTCTTGAGGACCTATCGTGGAAGACTATGCAGTGGGAGAGTTCCACTGAGAAGCCCAGTGCATCAACTTCTGCACATAAGGGTGGGATCCATAGCATCGACAGCTTTATAGCTGTCGAAACTAAGATTGCAGCCCTTATGAGGAGAATTGAGGCATTGGAGACTCCTAGTGCTCTACCGGTGGGTTAGGTAAATCAAATTCAAGTTCCCAGATGCTTTATGTGCGGAACTCCGAATCATGTTATGGAGGAGTGTCCATTATTAACGAATCTCATGGGTCCCACACTTGAACAGGCTAACACCTTGTATCAACAACCCATGAACAATCCTTACGCTCCTACATACAATCCTGGCTAGAGAAACCATCCAAATCTATCATAGGGTCAAGGGCAATATCAAGGGGTCCCTAATCCTAACATGCAGCCTTCAGCCAATGGTCAGTTTCCAAGACCAAATGTGGGTGCCTATCAATACCCAAATGCATGGGAATAACCAAAATAGACCACCTACACAAAACCACTCACATCCCAATCAGGGGTCTAATAATGAACATGAAAAGCGCTTCAATCACTTGAGAAGCACGTTGAAAATCTTCTCAAGTCTCATTTTAAATTTGACATACATATGTCCAACCTTGACACACACATGCAAAACCTTGACACACATATGCAAAATCTTATGAAAGTGTCAACTAATTTTATTCAAAGTACAGGTCAACAACTGCTCGTGAACTCTCAATCTATAAAGAATATAGAGCAGCAGGTTGAACAATTAGCGACTCAGATGAGTGAACGTGGCCAGGGTACCTTTCCAAGTCAACCCCAGTTCCTCAAACTCCAATCAGTCGCATGTCCACCAATGCAATGCCATTCACACGCTCAGATCTGGCAAGCAAGTGGACAATAATGTGGCCATGCCCTCTGATCCCACTCCTACTATCTCGCAGGCTACATCATCTCTTCCACCCCTTTCTCCATAACCATCTCCATCACCTCAATTACAGTCACATGATCATTTAGAAGAACCTATTTCTAAGCCAAAAGCATCATATTCCAATCGGCTTAGGAAGCCTTTACCGCAAGTAGAAAAGATTCTTAAAACATTGCAGCAGATGAAGGTTAATATTCCACTCCTTGATATACAACAGGTTCATATTTGTGCTAAGTTCCTCAAGAATTTGTGTACTAAGAAACGAGCAAGAAACGTTCTTGAGAAAGTTTTTCTTACTGCAAATATATCACATATCCTCTCTAACTCCTTGCCTATCAAGTACAAAGATTCAGGTTCCCCTACAATCTCATGCACTATTGGAAACACTACATTTGATAGGGCGTTGCTTGATTTAGGGGCAAGTGTTAACTTGTTGCCTTACACTGTTTATCAGCAACTGGGGTTAAGAAAACTTCAACCTACCAAGGTCACATTACAGCTAGATGATCATTCGATGAAGAGACCACTTGGTATTGTTGAAGATGTGCTCATTAAGGTCGGCGAGTTTATCTTTCCTATAGACTTCATTATCATAGAAACTGAGCCGATCTCCAATCCACGGAATCAAATTATTGTTATCCTGGGTAGACCATTCCTTAAAATATTAAATGCATTAATTGATTGTAGGAGTGGCCTCATGAAGTTATTGTTTGGGAATATGACTGTGGCATTGAACATATTTAATATGGATAAGCACGCAACGAGCTACCCATTGAGGTCAACATGATTCATAAAGTGCACTCTCATTCGACCTCTTGCACTAATGATGAGCCCTCATTTGAGAAATTGTTTACAGATAAGCTCTTATTATTAGATAAATTAGCACATACTGATTCTATGTAAGATGATACTTGTGCAAGTGTGCCATTGATTTATGAGCAAATTTTTGAGGATTTGTTTGCAGATGAGCTCACATTACTTCATGAGTTAGATGAGCCACCAGCACATTCACGTGATCCTGTAGCACTCTTCTCACCTCACAATATTTCTCCATGTATGCTTGTTACTAACGATGATTGGCAGGTTTATAATAAAGAATTCTTTAACCCAATTGTTAATACTTACATGTGGACAAAGAAAAAGCGAGGACGGCATAAGCTACAGACAGATAATTTCGTGACATGTAGGAGGTTGATGAGATATAATAATGCACCCACTTCACATTTAAAACGCACACATTATGAAAGTGGGAAGCGATTGAGAGGTCGTAACCGCTTTCCATGCGTTAATAGGGTGATGATATTGAGATTGTATCTTTTACGACTCTCATTATTTGTATAGTATTTGTATAATAGTTTTCATATTTAGTTTACCACGCTTGATTTGTGTATGAGGGCATACACAAGTTTAGGTGTGGGGGAGTGGATTAGAAGATTTTTATTTTATAGGATTTTTAGGATTTTATTTTTTTTTTTAGGATTTTACATTTTTTAAATTTTTGGGTTTCTTTATTTTATACTTTGGGTAGTTTTTAGGGTAACTAACTTTAAAAAATTTTAAAAAAAAAACTGAAAAAAATTGAAAAAAAATTTAATAATAAAATAAATTTAACAACAAATTTATATATTTTTATCAATAGATCAACCTAACTACAGATAAAGGAACAAATTTAAATTTGAAATTGGATAAGAGAGTAGATTGGATGATACACTTTGAATTTTATGAAAAATAAATACCGCCAACAGTAGTTTTGAGGCAAGTAGACATCTATTTTTCACTTCACAATAGTTTATTAGATTAAGGACAAAAATGATAACGATTGAGTAAGTTTTTTCTCTCTAAACAAAAAAAGAAAAAAAGAAAAAAGTGAGAATAAAATACTGGGGTGTGTCTGGTATTAAGGCAATAGTTTCGAGAGTGATAAAATAATGGGATGAGCCTGGTATTAAGGCAATAGCCTCAAGAGTGAAAAAAAAGTATGATCCAAGTATTCAGGTATTTTGCGACTAAGCGTGAATATTCGCATGAAAGGTGAAATATTCTTAAAAAAAGAAAAAAAAGAAAAAATAAAAAAATATGTTATGAGAGAGGAGATGAATAAAAAAATATGTTATGAGAGAGGAGATGAATTATGAGTTAAAGTTGGAGTCCAAAGCCGGAATAAACTATCACACGTGCATGTAGTTGTATAGGAGCCAATGAATTATCTGTTAGTGGGTATTGAAATATATGATTTAAATTTGTGATTAAAATGATAAGTGTATCTGATATAATGCTCAATTTGAAAATTGATAATCTAAATGCATTTTTGAGTTTGTATATTAGTGAGATTAATTGCTAAAAATATTATAAAAAAAGATTTTTCTTTCTTTTGTATAAAATTTTTATTTTTCTTAATTTTCAGTTATCTTTATTTTTCTTTTCTTTATTTCTTAATCTATTTTCTTTATGAATGTTGTAGGTATATTCACTGCAAACCCTCACGAGATAACACTCATCCACTAGGGTCATCTAGGGGTTTAAAGGCTTGTTGCACGTGCTAAGTGCAATTGCGATTCCTGCGAAAGTGAGTTAGGATTTTTATTTTTATTTTTTAGGTTTAGGTTTTGCTCGAGAACTAGTAATAGATAGGTGTGGGGGTGTGATTAGTATCATATATTATATTTTTCCTCCCATACTTTATCTATTTTTGTATATAAATAAATGCTACTTGGATATTTTTAGTATTTTTTTAGGTAATCCGATTCATACAAGAAGATGGCAAAAAATCAAAATCGGAGTAGGAAATCAAAGTCTAAAAAGTTTCAAAAGTGGGCGAAACTACGAGACTACGGTGCTGTAGAGACTCAAAGTCGAATACAGTCAGTAATATTAAACATACAAGACAATATTTTCAAGTGAAAAAAAATTTCAAGAAGTTTTCCCATATTTGAGCTGCTAATTAGCGGTTTTACCGCCAAATAGTGGTTCAAAGTGGGTCCCATGAGCTAAATTTTTGTCGGTGGCTTCTTTGTTATTTTTTTGGTTTTTCAGTTCTGTTAAAATTAGAGTTTGATTTCCGAAACCTATATATTGACCGTATCCTTATATTCTAGAATAATGCTGATATTTTGTACTCATTTTAAATTAATAAAATTAGCATTTTGCTAAAAGGGTGGCAGCCACAATACCATGCTCTAGAGATAAGCCATTGTTTTCTAATCTTTATTTGCTTTCCAAATAGAGTTAATTGCTTTCTACTTTAGATTTATTTGCTTTCTAGATTAGATTTAATTGCTTTCATGCATAGAAATTTAATTTTGCTTACTAGAATCATGCGTAGCTAATTTAGTTTAGCTCTAGGATATAGATGAAACTAGAATCCACCATGTAATTGCTCTCTAATATTTTTTTCTTAATTAAAATAAATAAAGATATGATTTTTTCATGAAAAGATTAAAATATAAGAACTCGAAGATTAATACTTTGATAGGTTATACTTGAGTTAAGTTTCTTGATAGCCTATATTTAGTTAGGGTTTGGAGTTATTGGTTTTCATCTTAGTCAAAGAATTATCTAATGATTTAGTTTATTTTTATGAAAGTAGTATCTTTGATGAGTTATACTTGCACATCACTTGATGCTCATGCTTAGGGTAGTTTAAATAAAGATTAAACTAAAAGATCACTTTTTTATGATAGAAGAAGATAATATAAATAAATACATGGTTAGAAACTAGTGGATTCTAGATCTTAGGCTAATTTGAATAACTCTCAACTCCAATTTAGAATTCTTTGTTAATCCGTTAGACATAGAATTAGTAAGAATCGCAAAACACCTGAGATCCCTGTGGGATGACCTGTTAAGCGCTACAACCGACACTGTACGCTTGCAGTTAAAGCATCACATCAAAGGGCAAGTGTCAAATTTCTTCCTTATACTATTTATCAACAACTAGGGTTAGGAAAATATTAACCTACCAAATTCACATTACAGCTAGCTGATCGTTTGATCAAGAGACCACTTGTTATAGTAGAAGATGTGCTTATTAAGGTCGGTGTGAGTTTTTCTTTTCTGTAGACTTTATTGTCTTAGAAACTGAGCTGATTTCTAATCCAAAAAATCTTTTTATTATCTTAGGAAGACTATTTCTTGCAATGTCAAAGTATTATTTGATTAAAGGAGTGGCCTCATAAAGCTATCATTAGGGAATACGATTTGTGACATTGAACATATCTAATATGGATGAGCACACAGTGAGCTCTCTCATTGAGGCAAACATGATTCATAATTTACACTCTCATTATTCCTCTTGCGCTGATAATGAATCCTTATTTGAGCAAATTTTCGAAGATGAGATCATGTTATTAGACGAATTGGCATATTCTAACTCTACATATGATACACTTGTGCAAGTATGCCATTCATTCACAAGCAAATATTTGAGGATTTGTTTGCAGAGGAACTCACATTACTTCGTGAGTTAGAAAGGTTTCACAACACTTTACAGTTGGTTTACTTGATCATGTTGTACTCTTTACATCTCATAATATTCCTATATGTGTGCTTGTTACTAACGATGATTGACAGGTTTATAATGAATAATTCTTTAAAACAATTATTAATACTGACATATAGACAAAGAAAAAGTGAGGGCAATATAAGAAACAGATAGGTAATTTCATGACTCGTAAGAGGATGATGAGATATAGTAATGTAACTACTTCACGTTTGAAACACATACACTATAAAGTGGAAAGGATCGAGAGGTCGTAACTGTTTTTGATGCGTAACTAGGGTAATCATATTGAGATCATAGCCTTTCACAGCTCTCATTACAGTATTTGTGCAATAGTTTTTATCTTTATTTTACCAACCTTAGTTTGTTTATAAGGACATACACGAGTTTAGGAGTGGGGAAGTAGATTAGGAATTTTTTTTTATGTTTTTCTAGGATTTTAATATTTTTTTTCTTTATAGGTTTTTTAGTTTTTCTAGGGTTTTTATTTTATTTTTAGATTTTTCGGTTTCTTGTTTTTACACTTTGGGTAGTTTATAGAGTATTAAAAAAAGAAGGAAAAAATAGAAAAATTCTAAAAAAAATGGTTAAAAAACTAATAAATAAAAAATCTTCAATAAATCAACCTAAAAGAATAAATTTAGATTTGAAGTTTGATAGGAAAGTAGATTGGATAATACACTTATATTTTATAAAAAAAGATTAAAATCCAAAAAATAAATATTGTTAATAGTAATTTTGAGGTAATATATATCTATTTTTCACTTCAAAATAGTTTATTAGGTTAAGAATGAAGATGATAACAATTGAATAATATTTTCTCTCTAAACATGAAAAAAAAAAAGAATAAAAATGTGAGCCTGGTATTTAAGGCAATGATCCTCTAAAAAACCAATTAATAAATTTTTTAAAAATTACTAAGTAGTTGGGTACTTTGCACCAAAATAAGTCTAAATATTCACATGAATGGTGTTTTTAAGAGATAAAGTATGATCTGAATAATCAGGTATTCTGGGCATAAGAAAGCGTGAGTATTCGCATAAAAGGTGAAGTATTCTCAAAAAAAAAGAAAAAAGGAGAAAAAGTAAAAAAAAAGAAAAAAGAAAAAATCATTTAAAGAGAAGATGTGAATCATGAGTTAGAGTTTGAGTTTAAAACCGAAGTAAACTATCACACATGCACGTAGATATATAGGAGCCAATAAATTATCTATTAGTGGGTATTGGAAGATAGAATTTGAATTTTTGATTAAATTGATATGTGTATTTGATATGATACTTGACTTGAAAACTGATAATCTAAATGCGTTCTTGAGTTTGTATATTAGTGAAATTAATTATAGAAAATATAAAAAAATTCTTTATTTTGTATAAAATTTTTGTTTTCTTGATTTTTGGTTATACTTATTTTTTCTTTTCTTTATTTCTTAATCTTCCATTTTCACGAATTTTGTGGGTATATTCACTACAAACTCTCACGACATACAACTCATTTCCTAGGGTAATCTAGAGGTTTAACGGCTTATTGCACATGCTAAGTGCAATCACGATTTCTACAAAAGTGAGTTAGGATTTTTTCTTTTTCTTTTTAGGTCTAGGTTTTGTTTGAAGACTTGCAAAAGTAGGTGTGGGGTGTGATTTGTATCATATTTTGTATTTTTTCTCCTATATTTTATCTATTTATAAATAATTGTTACTTTGGTATATTTAGTGTGTTTTTATAAATAACAAAGGATTTCAAGGAAGAAAAGAAGAAGATACAAATTTGTCAAGAATATAAGCAAAGAAAGTCAATTTTGGTAAAGAAAGAAACTCAAGTGCAGCAGCAACAATTTCAAGAGCCTTTTCAGCCAAGATAAAGCTTGAATTATAAAACTTTGTGATGGAAAAATTTGTAGATCTCGGAATTATATTTGAAATGAGCCTAAGAACAACTCAATCTGAGTTCGTATGTAAAAGGTATGGACATTTTACTGAAGTGTTGCAGAGTGGATATCCGATCCAGCGGACTACCAATGTGCTGAACTTAGTTTCGGTTTTTGAACCCAAAAATCAGTATTTTATGTCATCTAATCTCAACCATTGGTTTCTAATACCTATAGATTGAATTAGAATTATGTATCTTGAGAATAGTTTATATTAGATTGGGATTATATCTTTTGTATTGAGTTTGAGTAGGAGTAGAATTGTGTTTGGGTTATATGTACACTATGAATCCTTGTAAATCAGGAGTGAGCTTTTTAGATGTAATTTTAAATGTACTTTGGATTAATAAATATTAGGGTTTTGCCGAAGGGGTGATGATCGCCATACCGAGCTCCAGAGGTAATTCCATTGCTCTTCATTATTTTTTAGATAGATACAATCATTCTTTAATGTAGCTCTTTAATTGCTTTCTAGAAAAAATAGGATTTTTAATCGCTTTCTTAAATAAAAAAGGATCCTGTTAATTAGGAGTACGAGTAACTAATCCACTTAGTCCTAGAATGTAGATGAAAGTAGGGATCAATATTATATTATTCTATTTATTTTCTCTCTAAAATAAAATTTAAAAAGATTGGATTTTTCTATGAAACAATAAAAATACAAGAACTCATAGATTAGACATTTGATAGGTAATGCTTAATTTAAGTATTTTGATAGCCTATACTTAGTTAGGGTTTGGAATTATTGGTTGTTATTCATTTTGTTAAATTAATCTAATGATTTAGTTGATTTCTATTCAAAAGTAATTTCTTTGATAGATTATACTTGCACGCCACTTAATAGTCCTTACTTAGGAATTTTTTAGTAGGAATTAAACTAAAATTTCATATTTTTATGGAAGAAAGGAGATAAAATAGATAATATTTGGTTGTGAACTAGTGGATTTTATATTCTAGGCTAATTAGAATAACTCAAAATCAATCTAGACTCATAGTTAACTCGTTAGAATAATAGAATTAGTAAAATCGCAAAATACTCTAGATCCCTATGCGAACGACCTGTAAAGCACTACAACCGACATTGTATGCTAGTAGTAGATTTATCACATCAGTGGGTGCATCTATGAACACATGTTATGGAGAACCTTATAGCAGATATATATAAAAAAAATGAACATGCATATGAAATATAACATCATATTAATTTTTGGTTAATCTATTTGGAACTATCAGAAGTAGGGTGTCACATATTTAACAAGTATCATGTACATACGTTGGACCAAGACCATTATTAATGGTACTGTCCCAGGGCGTACCACTAGGTATTAATGAATATGAATACTGATGATCTTAAACTTCAAGCATGTAGCCTTATATAATGATAGTAATTCAGTAATTATTCGAAACATCTATGGTTAGGTCCCTAAATTCAATTGTATATCTCAAGAATGTAAACCTCTAAAAATATGTGTACATTCCTTCTTCGAGTTCCCCCATAACCATATGAATTTTATTACACACACACACACACACACACACACACACACACACACACACACACACACACACATATATATATATATATATATATATATATATATATATATATATATATATATATATATATGTTTGTATATATATTGCGACACATTTATTGTTTAATGTAAAATTCTAACCAAAATTACAAAGTTTTACTTGAGTCTCTTGTAACATAGTACAAAGCAAATAAAAAAGAAATAAATGATACAAGAGATCCCTAGGAGAAGTAAAGCACTAGGATAATATGATAAAATAAAAAAAAATTGTCATGTTAGTTTTCTATGTATAATGACCAAATACAATTTAACCATGTTACTGAATGAAAGTATTTACTTTTCAATTTTTTGTCAATGCCTACTTGAAAGTAGGATTTCTTTTGACTGTAAATATATATAATCAAATATAATTCACAACTGCATCAAGCTACATAAAAATAAAGGCATAATGTGTAGATTCAATTACAATATACAGTTACATATGAAACCAACATTAGAATTGTTTATCTATTTTTTTTTGTTGTTGTTCAACAAAACGGCTGGCTATGTTCAGTAAACAGAATAGTTTTCTGCTCACTAAGCAGTGCAAATTTTTTTCTTTCTTCTTTTTTGATAATTCTTCCTAGAACGGAGAGGTTTGCTCCCTCTTTGTTTTTTTTTTTTTTTTTGGCGCCTAAAATCTTAATTTTATTTTATTTTTTAAGTTCCCTTCTCTGTTCTGTGAACATAGCAGAGCGGGGCTCGCCTAAATCTTAATTATTATAAGTTTCCCTCTCTGTTCTGTGAATCGAGCATAGAGGAGCTCGTTATTTAAGGCAAATAAAGTAATAGAGAAAAGTGGCAAGAAAAGTGGCAATACTACACTTGTCTTGATTTAAATTAGCTGCAACATAGGACAAAGAAAAGGAACAAACAATGTCAATAAAAGAGCACTTTCCTTTGTATGTTAAAATGATATAATTTTTTGATATAGAGTTAAAAGATAAAAAAAAATTGGAATTAGTACTTACACAAGAGTGGCTAACAAGTTTGATTAGTTGATTTGGTCTTCTAAAATACTTGGTTTTTTTTTCCAATTTCGTTTTATCAACCTAAACAAACTCAAATAATAAGTACAAATAAAAAATAAATGTTCACGAATTCTTTCAAAGCCTATTAGCATCATAAAATGCCTCGACAAACTCAAACAATATCTAGAAATAAAAGTAAATGTTCACTAATTCCTCCAAAATATATTTGCATCATAAAATTTATTGAAGATAGAAAAGTTAATAACTTATTTCTCTAATACAGATGAGTAAAAGGCAAAAATAAATTAGAATTAGTAGTTACCTCGAAAAACTCCACTTGTTTCGAACCTTATCCCCTTTTATCACATTCCTTCTTTACTGGATTCTTTCTTTCTCCCTTTTTATTGGTTTATGGTATTCCTTTTTTTTTTGCTATCCTTTTTTAATGTGAGAGAAGGTCATGGAGAGAGGAATAAGTTGTTAGGTGGATAAGTTTGAGATTAGCATTATCTTTAAGATTTCCATCTAGATATATATTTTTAATTAAGATTTGGTTGTTAAGTTATTAGGATGAAATAAAATTAGTGATTAATATTCAACATTATCTTTTAGAATTCTTCTTAAAAAGGAGTTAAAATTAGGTTATTATTTATTTATTTATTATTATTATTTTGATTGATTGGGAGTTGGATTGTTACAGTCTGCCCACCTTAAGATAAATTTCATCCTTGAAATTCAAAAAAAAATGCAGGAAGAATAGTTTATCTGCATTGGTGAAGAGGTAAGATTATTCTTTTCATTCATCATCTTCACACTCTCTCCGTGAATATTGGTCCCAAGCAACTAGAACAAGTGAAATTGACCAATTCTCCAGTTCTTATCGATCTAGAATTGCAACAGCCCTAGTATTGAAAGACAAGTCTACATCCAATTTTAGCTCTGAATAATCAAAAACATGGCTTGGCTCTGAAACATAACGCATCATTTTTTATATAAGAAACACACCGTGCACACCTTCTAAAAATGAGGGTAGCAACAACTTGTAAGCCACCTCTCCCACTCTTTCCACAATTTCAAACAGCCCAATGAATCGTGGTCCCAACTTCCCTCGCCTACCGAAACGGATAACTCCTTAAATTGGTAATATCTTGAGAAATACCTTATCACCAACCTCAAATTCCAAAGGTCTCCAATGCAGATCTGCCTAGCTCTTCTATATATTCGGTGCTGCCTTGAGATGCTCTCTCACCACTTTGATCTTATCACCATTTGAGTTACCAACTCAGACCCAAGAAGTCTCCTTTCACCCACATCATCCCAACACAATGGCAATTTACACTTCCACCCATATAATGCTTCAAATGGGGCTATCTTGATACTCATCTGATAACTGTTGTTATATGAGAATTCCACCAAATGCAAGTGGTCTACCCAAGACCTATCAAAGTCCATCATATGTGCCCTCAACATGTCTTCTACTATATATATATATATATATATATATATATATATATATATATATATATATATATATATATATATATATATATATATATATATATATATATATATGTGTGTGTGTGTGTGTGTGTGTGTGTGTGTGTATATATATCATTCTTTCTGTCTGTCAATCTATCTCTAAATAATAAGAAGTGCTAAAACTCAGTAGGCTACCCAAACTTTCTTGTAATCTAGAATAATATTGTGATCTGAACCTAGTGTCCCTATCTGTTACAATCTCAATCAGAACTCTATACAATCTGACTACTTCTCGGATATAGCGAGCTGCTAAAATCTCCATGCTCTGACCTACACGAAATGGCATAAAGTGAGCCGATTTCATGAGGCTATCCACTATAACCCATATAGCATTATTCCCTTTTAAGCTTTGTGAAAGTGTTGTTACAAAATCCATGGTTACCATCTCCCACTTCCATTGTGGTATAGGAAGTGGTTTAAGAAGTCCTTCTACTCTGCAATGTTCAGCTTTAACCTATTGACACACCAGACATCTTGATACAGAACCGGCTATCTTTCTCTTGATTCCATTCCACTAAAATTGCTGCTTTAGATCTTTGTACATCTTGGTACTTCCTGAATGTATCGAATATGCCGAAATGTGAGCTTCTTTCTACACCTACTGTCTAATATCTCCCTTGGATACACACAATCTATTGCCATACCGAAGGGACCTATCAACATGAATTGAGAAATCTGACCTTAAACCTACTTCCACCTATTTTTGAATCTTTTGAAGTTGAATGTCCCCTTTCTGTGCTGTTTTGACCTTCTTATTTAAACTAGACTGAATTTGCATGACCATCAACTGCTTCAAAGTCCAAGGCATAATCATTTCCAAGTCCAAATTCATCATATCTTTTACTAACTCTTTCTGTTGTGTGAGATACATAGTCATCGGTCTTCTACTCAATGCATTTGGTACGACATTGACTTTACCGGGATGATATTGCAAATCTATATCGTAGTCAGCCATTAACTCTAACCACCTTCTCTGTCTCATATTTATCTCTTTCTGGGTAAATATGTATTTCAAACTCTTATGATCTGTATATATTTCTACCTTATCCCCCAGTAAGTAGTGCTTCCAGATCTTCAAAGCAAAGATAACTGCTGCCATTTTCAAATCATGTGTAGGATAATTCATTTCATGAGGCTTGAGCTATCTTGAGGCATAAGCAATTACTTTACCATTATGCATAAGGACACATTCAAACCATTTTCCTGATGCA
The DNA here is from genome assembly GCA_036321105.1 of Dracaena cambodiana. NCBI lineage: Eukaryota > Viridiplantae > Streptophyta > Magnoliopsida > Asparagales > Asparagaceae > Dracaena > Dracaena cambodiana. Next base: position 21,794,856 of record JAYEPQ010000005.1, on the reverse strand, counting down.
TCACTATATACTACCATCCCTCTGGATCTATCTGTATGGCTGACAGTAGTTAATCTCTGCTTTAACTCCTCAAATGCATTCTTACACTTGTTAGTCCAGATATACCTGTCTTCCTTATGCATTAATTTAGTTAGGGGTCCTGCTATTTTGGAAAAGTCCTACACAAATCTTCAATAATATCCTACTAGTCCAAGAAAATTTCTCACCTCTGTCACTAACTTGGGAATAGTTCAATCTTTCACTACCACCACCTTCTTGGGATTCACTGAAATTCCTTCGCTTGAAACAATGTGTCCCAGAAAAGATACTCTATCCTATCAGAACTCATACTTGCTCAATTTTTCATAAATCCTCTCCTTCCTTAGAGTCTGCAGCACTGTCCTCAAATGTTTTTCATGGTCTTCCTAAGTCTTAGAATAAATCAAAATATCATCTATAAAACTGTCACAAACTGATCCAAGTATGGTGTGAATACCCCATTCATCTCATTTATAAATACTGCTAGAGTATTCATCAAACTAAATGGCATCACCAAAACTCATAATGACCATAATGGGTTCTGAACGCAATCTTCTAGACATTCGTTGCCTTCACATGCACTTGATGATATCTAGATCTAAGGTCTAAATTAGAAAATACCTTGGCTCCACTAAATTTATCAAACAGATCATCAATCTGAGTCATCTGATACATATTTTTTATGGTGATGTGGTTCAGCTCTCTGTCGTCAATGCAAAATCTCTTCCTACCATCACTCTTGTTTACTAAGAGAATCGGAGCTCCCCACGATGAAGTACTCGGCTAAATGAAACCCAAGCTCTTCCATTGGTACAATTGTCTTTTTACTTCTATCAACTCAGCTGGTCTCATTGGTTAAGGTGCCTTAGAAATAGGCATTGTTCCAAGTATAATATTTATATCAAATTCTACCTCCTTCTCTAGAGACAACCTAAGCAGATCTTTAGGAAAAATATCCAAATACTCACGCACCACTGGAGTCTGCTTATCCTGAGCATCCAAGACTGTGAGAATCCCTTTTGTCAGCTTTGCCCTATACACGACTAGCTCCAAAGATTTACTACCGCCAAGAAACTCGAACTCTGGAAATCTAGGAATTTTGAATATTATACTTCTCTTCCTACAATCTATTACTTCATGAAAAGTACTTAGCTAGTCCATTCCCAAAATGATATCAAATTCTACAAAATCAATTACCAAAAGGTTTGCACAAAAACTCCCTTATACAAATAATTATGGGGCACAATCTACACCTCTTTACTAGATGAAATCATCTCATTCCCAGTATTAATGTTCCAACCCACAGATAAATTATCTCAGGGAATGTAATAGTGGGAAACAAATGTAAATGATGCAAAACTATGAGATGCACAAGAATCAAATAATGTAAATACTGGTATAGCATATACTAAGATAGTACCTATCACCACATCACCATTTTCATGGGCATGTTCTAATGTCAGTATAAGAGCATGTCTCTGCTTGGTTCCCTACTATCGGAGCCCTTTGAAAACTTTGTTTCTGAGTGACAAGTGCAGAACCCTCAGATTAGGTCTCGTAGGCCTCTGCTGAGGTGGCGCCAGTAACCTTTTCTGTTGAGACCGTGTTGGAAGCCTCCATTGCTGTTGCTGTTGGTACTGGTGCTCCAGTAGTGTCACCTGTCTCTCGTCACCATGGACATCGTCCAATCTGATGATCTGATTGCCACATACTAGGCACAAGTTATGGGTTCTTCCGCAGTCCTTTTGAATATGCCTGGATCGGAAACAATAGCTGCAAAGTATATTGTGATCCTGTTGTGTAACCTGATGCTTCTGTGGTGGCATTAGAGTACCCTTGCCAAAACTTCATATCATCTAATCCGTACTCCTCGTCTGGGACCCTATATGAATTTTTCTTTTCTTATCTGCTATCTACTCTTGCACTCTTGTAGCATTAAAAATTTGAGCATAGATTTCAAATTCTGGGGTGGCTATGCTACTGAATCTCGAAATTCAACCCATTCTAGAACCTTAGTACCCTCTCTGCTTCTTAAGTCACAAACAATGGGGCAAATCTGCTCAATCTGACAAATTCTGCTACGTAATTATCTATTGTCCAGTTTTCTTACTTCAAATGGAAAAACTTCTATTCCAAATCCCACTATGCCATCTGGATAAATAATCTGGCATAGAAGCTCTCCTTAAAGGCCTCCCATGTTATCGGCTTTGCCAACTGATTCTCCTCGGCCAACCACCATATGCAAGCAATGTCCTTAAATTGGATCTTGATCACCTCCACACGGTCTCCATCCACTCCTCGTGCCACACCCAATAATTTCTCACTATCCACCAGCCATTATTCTGCCTTCATACGTTCCTTAGTTCCATAAAATGGTGATGGATTCAATTTTCTGAAGTCCAACACACTCTCTATCTCACAGCCATCAATTCCTGCTGCAATATCTTAGTCCCTGAAGAAACTCCATCATGTTGGGATCTTCGCGTTGATGGATACGGGACGGAGTGACGCGACAGCTGGCCATTTCTCTGAAAGACAAGGGATTTGGATCAGATCAGAAAAAATAACCAGAATGATGGATATAAGGAACCCAAGAAATAGGACAAGAACAAGAATCAAAGGTAATTGTAATTTGTACATATGTATATATGGCAGTAATCCTAAATAGAGACATTTAGCTAGAAGCTAATGTCGAACTGGCTCTGATACTAACTGTAATGCCCTGCATCCTAACATACAGATAGCGTTCAGTGATCATAAATGAATATACCAAGCCTAAAATACTTTTATTAAAGTGAATGTTACTACCATAAAATTATACACATATGTACTGAAAGAATAACAGGAAAATAATAAACAATCTTTTATTCCCACAAAATATTAATTCGATCATGAAAGGATCCATAGAGGGATAATACTTATTACAATTTTAAACCTAGTCTTAGAAGTAACAAATTAAAGTGGGTGAGATAGTCTGAAAGAATAAAATAAATAAAATCCTCCTGAATGGCACCTTATGATGAAAACATTATTGATTGTCTACTAACCCCTCGAAATATTATTCCAGATATGATGGGTCCTCCTCCCCGGTATCCAACAAATTATTTAGGCGTGCCAAACCATGATCATTAGAACGACATAGCAAGTACTATAAGAGGAGAAATAATAATACACAGGCATACTATGTGTATATATAAATAAAATATGAAACTAAGTGAAATACTAAAAATCATGATAGTATCAACAAAATGTATATCTTTAGGAGAATTAGAATATGAGATAAATTGCAGTTGTCTCAAGAATGATAATGGTCAGTAGATACATCTATATACACATATTATGGATAACCTTATAGCAGATATATATATATATATATATAAAATAAATGAACATACATGTGAAATATAACATAACATTATTTTTTTTGTTAATCTATTTGGAACTGTCAGAAGTAGGGTGCCACATATTTTACGAGTATTCCATGCATACTCGGGACTAGAGCCATGATTCTTGGTACTACCCTAGGACGTACCACTAGATACTAATGAATATAAATATTGATGAAGCTAAACTTCAAGCATGCAGCCCTATATAATGATGTTAATCCAGTAATTACTCAAAACTTCTATGGTTAGGTCCCTAAATTCGGTTGTACAACCATAAAAATATAAACTTCCAAAAATATGTGTACAGTTCCTTTTTAGAGTTCTCCCATAATCCCATGAATTTTATTACATATATTTTTTATGAAACATTTATTGTTTAATGTAGAATTCTAACTAAAATTAGTCTCTTGTAATATAGTACAAAACAAATAAAAAAGAAATAAATGATACAAGAGATCCCTAGGAGAAGTAAATCACATAGCTAAAGCACTAAGGTAATATGATAAAATAAAAAAGTTTGTCATGTTAGTTTTCTAAGTGTAATGGCCAAATACAATTTAACCATGTTATTGAATGAAGGTCTTTACTTTTCAATTTTTGGTCAATGCTTTCTTCAAAGTACGATTTCCTATGATACTAATTTTATTGCAAATGTGTATAATCAAAATGGAATTTACAATTGCATCAAGCTGCGTAAAAATAAAGGCAAAATGTGTGAATTCAATTACAGTATACAGTAGCATATGAAACCAATATTAGAATTGTTTTTCTTTTTTTCTGTTGTTGTTCAACAGAACAACCGGTTCTATTTAGTGAAGAAAATAGTTTTCTATTTACTAATAGAAATGGTTTTTTTTTGTTTCTTCTTTTTTTATTATAATTCCTCTCTTTGAGTTTTTCTCCCTTTTTGTTTTTTTTTTGTGCTAAAATCTTAATTTTAATTTTTTTTTTTTTAAGTTCTCCTCTCTATTCTATGAACAGAGCAGACAGGGGCTCCACTAAATCTTAATTTTTTTTTAAGTTCCCCTCTCCGTTTCGTGAACAGAGCATAGAGGAGCTCAGGTTCTTTTTTTTAGTTATCTAAAATAAATAAAGCAATAGAGAAAAGTACCAATACTATACTTGTCTTGATTTAAATTAACTGCAACATAGAACAAATAAAAGGAACAAATAATCTGGATGAAAGAGCACTTTTCTTTGTATGTTAAAATGATAAAAAAAAATTGATATAGAGTTAAAAGACAAAAATAAATTGGAATTAATACTTGCACAAGAATTGCTAACAACTTTGATTAATTGATTTGGCCTCCTAAAATACTTGTTTTTCTTTCAATTTCATTCTATATTTGTGTAGAAATGTACAGTCACTCTAGACAAACTCAAATAATTACAAATAAAAAAATAAAAGTTAACGAATTCCTCCAAAACCTATTAGCATCATAAAATGCCTAGACAAACTCAAGCAGTATATACAAATAAAAGTATTCACTAACTCCTCCCTAGCCCATTTGCATCATTAGATTTATTAAAGATAGGAAAATTAATAATGTATTCCTCTAATAAAGATGAATAAAAGGCAAAAATAAATTAGAATTAGTAGTTGTCTCGAAAAATTTTGCTTGCTTCGAACCTAATCCCATTTCTCCCATTCCTTCTTTATTATTTTCTTTCTTTCTCCCTTTTTTTTGTTTGCGGTATTCTCTTTATTTTGTTGTACTTTCTTTTAACATGAGAAAAGGTCTAGGAGAGAGGAATAAGTTGTTAGGTAGTTAGGTTTGAAATTAGCATTATCCTTTAGATTTCTTTCTAGATAAATATTTTTTTTAATTAAGTGTTGGTTGTTAAATTATTAGGATGAAATATAATTAGTGATTAAAATTCAACATCATCTTTTAGAATTCTTCTTAAAAAGGAGTTAAGATTAGGTTATCTTTTATTTCTATCCTATTATTATTATTTTGATTGATTGGGAGTTGGGTTGTCACATATACTGAGTGAGGATTAGGAAAACCACTTGGAGACAAGTGTTGCATGGTCCAAGGGAAGGTGGTCTCTTGGATTCGAGGAGCCACCTCTAGAACCTTCGAAATGCTATATAGTTTAGGATGCATAACGAAGTTTATTTCTAGTTCTTTTGTCAATATACATGTATGTGTGAGAATAGCATTTTATGTGATTGTGAGATTGACTTTGAATATTAATGAGATAGAGTTACAATTACACCAAGCTATTTTGTACTAGATTTCCCCATTTTATATTGATATTTACTATGTCATTTATTGCTATTCTATCCTTTACCTTTATTCTCTATCTGTTAGAGTTAGTCTACCTGATTCTTATACCCTAGATTCATAGTTTGAGAAGTGTACCCCCATCACCAACAGATGACCCACACTACTTCAAGCAAGTTGAGTCTATGTGGTAGGTGCAGGATGGAAATATGACTAGAATTCCATTAAGGAAGGCTCTCCTTCAGGAGCCTATAAAGAGGAAAATGAGAAGATAAGTTATAGATTCGCATAGCAGCTAAATGCTAAGCTGATGATAGCTTCACATGGAATGAGAAACGCAAGGTTAATCCATAGCCTTGTGTCCACAGTATTTTAGGTTAATGGAAATTATTTCAATAATTCAGTTAAAAGAAGAACGTATCTTAATATTTATAATCACGAATTAGGTATTAAAGTTATATCCAACTTCATCCTTTAATGAGAAGTTCTACTTCCATCCAAAAGAAAGTTGTTGTGTCCTTAGTTGGCGTATAAATTGCCCCAAGAAGAGAGGGGAAAAAACCTTCGACAACATTGGGCTCGTTGGTTTTTATTACTTGATCATGCAAGTTTCTTCTATCTACTAAGGAGGCCAGCCATATCCTTCTCCACCACTTCCATCTACATCCAGGTGTACAGATCATCAAATAGATACAAGATCGTCATCTCATTTCCATGAAGAGAACCCAATTTTTAACAAAAGGGATTAAGATTTACCTTTTCCTCTCTTCTATACTTCTCTTTTCCTTTTCTCTTCCTTGAAATTTTTAATAACATTTAATCGAGTTTCTTGAATGGAATGACAGGTTTTTCAAACTAACAGTGGATGTGAAGACTAGCTTTGGGGGATCTTTTATATTTATGTACTTTTTGTTTCTGTATCTAGTTATATCCTAGTTTGTATAATAGTTCTGTATCATGTAAATATAATGTTGTACTTATCTTTCTTTAATAATATCCAAGATAAGTTATAGATTCGCATTATAGTTATTTTCTGATCTTGTGATATATATATGGCAGATTTATTTTACTTTCTTATTACTCTTACATGTGCCTATATTGGGGATCAAATTAAGACATCATGCACACTATCTTGATTTTGTCTGTGCCCGCTGATAATGCATTTTATTTTTGAAAGTAGGTAAAAAATGGGGCAACATAGTTCTTCTGTTGTCTCCTCTAAGAATACATCTGACATTGATCTTCTCAACATCTCAACTCTCAAATTTGCATTCAACTGACCTCCGTATCTTAATGTTAGTAAATAGACTAATCATGTCAGCGAGCGCAAAAAATTTTGTAGGCCTGAAAATATGGTTTGGATTCATTGTGGAGGTTATCAAAACCTATTCAATTCTGGAATAATTGATCTACACATCTTCAAATATTCAACTCACATAGTAAATCGGTCTCTGAGTACTCAAATCTCCTCAGTCCATATGACTTACTACTTCACATGTGACAATGAGATAGAGAGAAATTTGTACACCTATTATGGATCAAGTAAGGAGTGGTGTATTTTCATATTGAGTTCATCTAAGGCTTTCTGCACCTCTACAGTTCTATCAATATCTGGTGTTCTCTTCCTTTTGAGAGTATCTACCAATTTAATTTCTTGGTTTTGTCTCTTATAAGAGCTTAAGGAATGAGAGGCACTTCTCTGGCAAGTTTGATAGAAACCTACCTATTGCAACAACTTTATTGTTTAGAGATTTAATATCTCAAATTGTCTTCAGCTCCATGTTGGTAATGGTGGTGATTGATGTGACCTGATTTATCTGTTTCCATGTGTAGAGATCGACAAGTAATACTTGAGAGTCAACCTATAACCGTTCCCTTGATTATTCTATACCTAAATCGAAAACTCTTCAATAAAAAAGTTACAGTTATGAAAAAAAAATGAGAATTTATTGAAAGCATGGTTATTTTAAAGTGATTTAAAAGTAATAAAGAGAAGTTTTAGTACTGATGAGATAACTGTCCATGATCATTTTACAGGTTAGGTAACTACTTATCTCAACAAAATAAATCACACAGTCTAATTTAATTAGAAAAAAATTCTTTTAAACACATGATTTTAACAAGTAATCTTATTATAAATTTAATTTGACAAATGAATCCTATATGAAAGCATGGATATAGATCTAAGAATAATCTATAAAAAAAAAACAAGAAATAATTATTGAAATCCTTAGCTGTGATATGTTAACTTTTTTTTACCACACAATATATGTAGGAAAACTTTAATAGGGTTATATAACAATGAAAATTCCAAAAAATAAGTTAAAACCAAATAATATTAGATCAAGGGTTTGTCTTCTCACCCAAAATTGAAAATAGATTAATTATCTATTGGTGTGATGATCATCAAATAAAAAAAATAAGGAAATCTTTTCTTATCAAACTCACAAAGGAGGAAGAAGGAACAATCTTCAACCTCTCAAATAAGAAGAAGAATTCAAAAGTCAACTTACTCTCGATCAATCTATCTCTTGATCTATATTCATAAACACATGATACAAGGGGTATTTAAGGCCCCTAGGTTGAGTAACCAAAATATAGATATTTGAGTATAAGAAAACTCTGTTTTATCTCAACTTTGAAGTCATATCTATGTATATGTCATTGATGTTGACAAATGCTTTGACAACGGCTTCAATAGCCAGGTCCTGGTCATCTAATTTTAACGGCACGGTCAATAGAAGTTCTGACAACCACTTCGAAAATGACTTGCAGGCTAATGAAGTCTTCATTTTTTCAGGGGCTATCAGTAGTGCCCAGTTGGCTATGTAAGGCTATTTGTCTGGTGCATATTTCCATAGTCGTACATATCTCTTATCTTTGCGTCTTGACTCCAAAATTTACAATAATACATTAAAATACTTTTAGACCTAGGTTAAATACTCAAATTGAGGATTCAACTCAATTGATAAGATGTTAGTAATAATGAACCATTAAAACATAAAAGTGGATAACAAGTGTATACATTGTATATGAATAATGAACTTTCGCTTGCAATCACACCCCAACCTAAGTTTTTCTAGTTCATAGCAAAATACTCAAAATTACTCAATTCGGAAAGGAAAAAATTAAACCTAATGTGGGGACATCCAAGAAAAAATCATCCAACAGGCTCTCTAGTGTGATCTCTGATTGCGTGTGTACAGATGCTGATGGCCCTATTGGCCTTGTTCTTGCACTTGTTTCTTAGTAGCTTGGGTTGTCGATGGTGTAGTAGCTATCGTCTCAGCATATCACCCTTCTAAGTAAAATTGGGACACCAGTTCGGAGCGTGAACTAAGACTTTTTCATATTGAGGTGTAAGATAAGGCTCCATACAATGGACCATGTTATTTGATGGTACTGTGGCAATTACTTACTCAAAATAAATGTGAAATACTAGTGAAGGTAGGATGAGCACTACCATTATTGATCTTGGATTATTTAGGCTAACCTTCACTTGATACATACATTGAAGAACCGTCTAGTACATGATTTCGACTACATCGAACGAGCTTCCATGCATGACCCATGTCAACAATATTACATTCATGCTATACCTCCGTGCTTGTCGATGATGGTATGAGGCTATATTTATAGAGTAAAAGTACTAGGATAAGCACTTGCTTCAACAATCTAGACTTCATGATTTTCATGTTGAATCCATAGTTAGTTAGGTTCATGCACAAATCGTCAAAAGGCTTGTGAGCATGTAGGCATGCGGACACCATGTTATTGAATGATAACACATCTGATGGTGTGGCCATAGTTGCAAAAACAACAAGTTTGTCTTGCTTAGGAATTCATATCGTATGCCTTAGATTATGAATGAAAAGTGTTATATTTCATATCTATTGCACTTGTAAGTTGATTTTAATGATTTATATGAGAAATTAATAAATTATTATGCATATATTCTAATTCTCCACTTGAGCATTTTACTACTTTACTCTAGTACTTTTAATCTTTTTGTGGGGCTTCAGATGTGAGGAAATCCAACGAGGGACGTGCACACATACACAATAGGTTCAATAGCAAAACCTATCGATAGTTCCCTAGCAAGGCTGTTGACATCCCCTGTAATTTCAGCACTATAATTTCTACCCAAGGAGGGTTGTCAAAGTAGTTTTCGAACCTGTTGTCGATAACTCAATGAAAGATATGGCTAATATGAAGAATATCGAGCAAAATGATGCTTCCGAATAGACAAAACTCTTGTTTTAGGTGATTAAACCCTATCGAGGATTATAAATACATACTGTGCTTCAAAAATTAAAAAAAATTAAAGAGATTTTTATTTGGGTTTTAAAGAGTTCTGAGAGATAATGAGTTTTTGTACTATTTAATAATTATTTAATCAAAACATATTCTTATCATTTTATGGCTATGAAGAGTAATGTGTGTTTAAATCTCTTATTGGATTCGGATGAGGTAGCAAATCCTTGATGATAATTTGGTATGAATTTTGTTATTTTTATGCTTAATTGTTTTACATGATATTGATTTTTGGTTCCCTATGTATCATGTTGAGTTTTATATATGATCTTTGAGACTATAATGGTTTATTGTTTGATTTTATTGTTATTGCTTAGTTTTTGATATGTTATTGACTTTTGAGGCATGGTGTATTTTTAGAGTTTGAATAGATTTTTCTGTTATTCATATATCATTCTTAAATTTATCTCAAAATTTCATATAAGAATTATTTGGGGGAACTAGCCAATTTTCAATATTATAACTTTCTTTATCTTGTGCTTTCAATGAAATATTTCTAGTTGTATAAAACCAAGGGATCTATGTAACCGAGATAATAATATAATAATAAATCTAGTAATTCAATTTGGAAGGCATTAACTCATCTGAGCAATGCATCTCTCTAGTTCATTTTATTTAATTAAATGTCATCCAATCAATCTTTTCCTTGTCTTCTTATATCTTTTTGGTAACCTATAACACAAGTGTTAGATACAACATAAGGTGTTGTATCCTCAAGAGGATGATCTTGGATTTACTCCTTGAGTACTATTTGTTGATCTCCTATTTATAGGAGTGCACAAATCAGGTCATGTCAAGTTTTTGACATCGTTATTAGGGATTTGTACTATTACGTTATACACTGTAGTATATGTTACGATTTGAATGTCATTAACTAGTATGATTTGGAGCATATACGGCAAGTTGTTGTCGAGTATCAAATAATAGATTTGTTAGGTCATATTCAGAACCATAACAACTTCCAATTCATCCACTAGTAGAAAACAAGGGCAACAATACCAATGGTAATAAATAACGGCAATAATAACAACAGGTTTGGGGACAAAATATGACTAATAATCAAAACCAGCACAGAGGCAATAGAAGGTCTCTGCAATTACTTACAATTAGACAGGACAACCCAACCCTCCAGATTATTTTTCCTTTGAATATAGGAAACTTTGAAATTAAATTTGGAGTTGTGCAAGTTTTATCTAAGTTCTAAGGGATGGATAAGGAAAGCCTATATTTATAACTTCATGAATTTGAAAAAGTCTGCACTTCTATCAGTCTACAGAATATTAGTGTAGAACAGTTAAAGCTCAAGCTCTTCCTGTACTTCCTTAATGACAAGGCAAAAATATTTTTATACTCTTTGAGGCCAAATTCAATTGGAAAATGGGATGAAATGCAAAAGAAATTACTTAAGAAAATTTTCTCATTATAATGAACTAATTATTTGCGCAAGCAAATTGTTACCATCCACAAAAAGATAACAATTTTTTTTTGATTTTTGGGATAGATTTAAAGGCTTGCTGCTATCACATCTACATCATGGTTTTCAGATATGGAGGTCCTTTTGTATCCTCAATCAAAGATTAAAGACTGCAATCAAGTAATTTATTGAGAATATGTGTAATAATGAGTTTTTGAGTAAGGATGCCAATAAAGCATGGAAATATCATATTTCTTTTGCCAAAAATTAACAAGCTTGGAAAACTGAGGACACTTTTAAACAAAATCAATCAATAGCAATTTCTCAAAACAAGGGTAGGCTTATTAAATTGGGTGAAACTGAAGATACAACAATAATTAATTAATCACTAAAAAGGTTAAAGATTTGCTCACAAAGAAACAAGAAATGGTTAAGGAGATAGATGAGATTCAAGAGATTTGTGACATATGTGAGTTACAAGGACATATAACCCACAACTGTTCAACTCTTCTAGCTTTTGAAGAAATATTAAATGAATTAGGTCATTAATGCGATTTTTCAACTGGAAAACAACCCATATTCCTCAACATATAACTACAGTTTGAAAGAATCATCCAGATCTTAAATGAAAATGAAATACTCAACAGAAGTACAATTAGTCTTTAAAACCAACTACAAAGCAAGCACCTCAATAATACATCCAACTAGCAACAACATCAACTGGTGTACTAGCCGCCATCAAAACAAAGTTTGGAGAATAACATTGCAGAAATACAATAGTTCATGGATCAAATGATTCAAGCACAACAGCAAATCATTCAATCACAACAAACTATTAATAATCAGAATGTGACGACCTTCAATAATATACGAGTTCAAACAAGCAATCTTAATTCAGCTATGAGAATTCAATTAAAAGGTAAGCTTCTATCTCAGCCAAAGGCCAATACTTTAGATAAGATCAAAGGTTAAATGCTATTTCTTATATACTGTATTATACCTGATATAACTACTGCGATAAGCTTTCGAAGTGGTAAAGCGCTCGATTAACCCATTTCGAAGAACAATGTCCGTCAAGTGACATAGGGTGATGATTTGACACCACAAAATAACAATGATGGTTCAAACAATACCACTACATCAGCATATAAGCCTACTATACCATTCCCTCAATATTTAAAGAAAAAGAATATCAATATTTCGTATGTTGAAATTTTATATATCTTTAAACATGTACATATCAATATACCACTGCTAGAGATGATTAAGCAAGTGTCATCTTATACTAAATTATTGAAAGACATGTGCACTAAGAAGAGAGCCATAATGTACAAAAGAAGGCATTCTTAATGGAGCAAGTAAGTGCTTTATTTCGCTCAGAGATGCCTCTTAAGTACAAAGTTCCTGTATGCTCAACAATTTCTTGTGCGATAGAACAATTTAATATTGATAAAGCTCTTCTTGATTTGGGTGCTAGTGTTAATTTGTTACAATACTATGTGTATAAGCAACTAAGTCTTGGGCAACTAAAACCAACCCTAGTCATATTAAAATTGGCAGATAGATCTAAATGGCATATGAAAGGAGAGATTGAAGATGTATTTGTGCAGATTAATAATTTTTACTTTCCTGTGGAGTTTATTGTTATTAATACTACATTTGTCCAGATCCTGGCTATCCTCTGATGTTAATTTTAGCTACTGATAACATAATGATCAATTCAAAAATTGATAGTCAAGTTGTCATTTAGAAATATGACCTTTGAAATCAATGCCTTTAGTGTCTTCAAGAAACCAAATATTGATTCTGAAGAAGTACATGACGGTAACTTGATTAAAAAAGTTTGCAAGAAAGTAGATGTTATGTCCTTGTGCATCTCTGATCCGTTTGAGATAGCATTAGTGATTGAAGAGGAGTTTCTAGAAAAATTAAAACTAGATGATGTCATTCGATTTGTGAATTACATGATGGTTAATATGTTATTGGATGGATGCCAACAAAGGAAGTCTTTAAAGAGTTACCTCTAGTAAATGAAAAAATTATTTCCTTACAGCATCGAATCCCCAATACTTGAGCTCAAATCTCTACCCGAGGACCTCAAGTATGCGCTTTTAGAACCTAAGGAAAATTTTCCAGTCATCATTTCAGTGCATCTTGAGGAGAATCAAGAAGAGTGTTTGTTATTTGTACTTCATACGCACGAAGGAGCTTTGGATGGAACATGGCAGACATTAAAGGTATGGATCTCCTTTTGTACACATCATATTACTTTGGAAGATTATGCCAAGCCCATTAGACAAATGCAATGCAATGCAAGTTAACCCTGCAATAAAATAAATGGTCAAAGCCAAGATATTAAAACTCCTTGATGCTGGTATTGTTTATCCAATAGCATATAGTAAGTAGGTGAGTCCAACCGAAGTTGTTCCTAAAAAAGAGTGGGGTAACAGCTGTACAAAATGAGGATGGAGAGACGGTGCCTACTTGTACTACTACGAGTTGGTGTATGTGTATCGATTGACGAAAATTAAACTAAGTGATAATGAAAGATCATTCTTCTTTATCTTTTCTTGACCAAGTTCTTAAAAGAGTCACGGGTCACTAATTTTGTTGTTTCTAAATGGTTGTTCTAGCTATTGCCAAATTAAAATTGCATTAGAGGACCAAGATAAGACTATTTTCACTTGTCCCCTTTGTACATTTGCTTTTAGAAGAATACCATTTAGATTATAAAATGCACCCGCAACTTTTCAAAGATATATGATGAGTATTTTCAGTAATATAATAGAAGATTATCTTGAAGTATTTATGGATGACTTCTCTATTTTCGGAGATTATGTTGAACCAAATTTAACTCATTTGGGAGTTGTAGTTGAACGTTGTCAAGTTGTCAACAAAAAAATTTGCTCTAAAATTGGAAAAGTGCTACTTTATGGTAAAAGGGTATTGTGCTTGCACATATAGTTTTATCTAAAGGGATGGAAATAGACAAGACCAAAGTCAAGTTTATTTCTAAAATACCAATAACCAAGACCGTAAAAGACAAAAGTTCATTATTAGGACATGCAAGCTTCTATATAAGATTTATTAAAGATTTTAGTACTATTGCTAGATCGTTTTCTTGCCTTCTTGTGCAAGATGTGCAGTTAAATGGATGCAAGCATGCTAGACACCATTTGACAAATTCAAAGAGATGCTCATTACACCACCAATAATGCATCCTTGGTATTTGCTCATTACCACTTAAGAGCATGTGTGACGCAAGTGATTATGCTATTGGAGCAGTGTTAGGTGAAGAGACAAGAAGCATTACATGATGTACTGCGCTAGCAAGACTCTCACCGATGCACAGATGAACTATACAACCATAGCGAAGGAGCATGTAACTATTGTTTTTCTCTTGTTAAATTTTGTTCGATATCTTAGGCTTACATGTTTTTTCTACAGATCATTCAGTACTCAAATATGATTTAGTGAAAAAAGATGCAAAACCATGACTTATCTAGTGTATATTACTACTTTAATAATTGATCTCGAAATTTGAGATAAAAAAAGGAGTAGAGAATATGGTCACCAACCATATTTCTCATCTAACTTCTAAAAAAATAAGCTACCTATTAGGGATTCTTTCCCTAATGAGTATCTATTTTCTATTAAAATAACTCATGGGTTTGTTGATATAGTGAATATTCTTATTGCGGTTAAAATACCATAACAATGGAGTTCTTAATATAAGTGCAAATTCTTATATGAGGTACGCTGATTCTTTTACGATTATTCTTATCTCAAATATTTCCCCGATCTAATCATTAGGCAATATGTGCTTGATGAAAATATTCAAAGTATTATAACCTTCTGTCATTAAAAAGCATGTGGTGCGCATTTCTCGTTTAAAAAAGGTAGCTAAAAATACTTCAATATGGATTTTACTGACCCATTATGTTGTGAAATACACATGAATACTGTAAACAATGTGAAGCATGTCAAAAGTTGAGAGCCATTGACATGGATCCTCATAATTGAAATATTTGACTATTGGGCCATTGACATCCTGGGTCCATTTCCCACTTCTAATGCATACTTGTATGTCCTTGTAGCCTTCGATTGTGTCTCTAAATGGGTAGAAGCAATAGGCCTGTAGGAATAACAACCAGTAAATAGTAATCAAGTTTCTTAAAGATAACATATTGTCAAAATTTGTGGTTCCCAAAGCCATCATAAGCGATGGAGATTCCCATTCATGATATCGAGCTTTCAAGACCTTGATGAGGAAATCTCACATAACACATAAAATCTCAACACTATGCCATCCAAAATGAAATGGAGAAGCAGAGCCTACAATAGGGAAATCAGAAAATTTCTACAGAAAATAGTAAATCCTTCTCACAAAGACTAGTCATTATAACTAGTTGACACTTTATGGGTTTATCGTACAGCTTTAAACCGTTAGGCATGTCTCCATATAGAATAGTCTATGGCAAAACTTGTCATCTCCTAGTCAAAATTGAATATAAAGCATATTGGACATTTAAAACTGTCAATTTGGACTTAAACTCCATATGCCCTTTATGAAAACTTCAACTCAATGAATAAAATGGACTAAGACACGATACATACAAATATGCATGCACTTTAAAGGAGAAGATGAAAACATTGCATAATCAATATATTTTGCATCAAGTGTTTAATATATCCGATAAGATGTTATTATATGATTCCGGACTTTATTTATTCCCAGGAGGTTGTGTTTACAATAGATAGGATTATTCATTGTAAAAACAGTCTATCCTTATATTGCAACCAAAATTAAAATTTAAAAGCTGGTCATGTGTTTAAAGTAAATGAAAAATGATTAAAATATTTTTTGAAATTTCCTACGAATATGGTGGAATCCATGGTTTAATGGATCCTCCACCATCCCCTCGAGCATAAAGTGGTGACACTTATGTAAAATATGTATGTTATTATGCTAACGAATTTGGCGTTGTAGTTATGATATATCATAAGCTGAACACTAAGGTGTTCTCGCCACTTCCCTTGAAATTTTAATTTGCTCTATGAATTTTATTATGCAATTACTAAATCATTGGGGACAATATGTGTTTTAAGTTGGAGAGAGTATTTATGATTATCATTTTGTGATTTCGTGCATGTGGGATGTCGCAGTTTTTCATTTTCAAAATATTTAAAAAAAAATTCTTACAATTTTATAGATTTTTTTTTTAAAGAATGTTGGAGGTGAGTCAAGTATTAAGACAATCATCCTTTATATATATATATATATATATATATATATATATATATATATATATATATATATATATATATATATATATATGGGATTACTATAGGTGAGCCGCCAGCTCAGGAAAAGTTACGTGAGCCAACGGCTAAACTATAACGATTCTTTGATCTTTCTTCAATATTTTTTTGCAATTGTTATCTCTACCTTCTTAACTTCTTTCGGATTAAAGTTCATAAATTTTGGAGTTCATTTACCCTTTCATCAACTGCATATAAAATGTTGTAATAATTGAAAACCATTAATTTTGTGTTAACTTGATGGAGGACCAAATCAAAACTAAAACCCAATAAATTGGGTAAGAGTGAACCTTAGGAGATCGAGATCATAATACAAAAGAATTTTTTAAAAAATATTATTGGAGATAGTGGAAATAAACTGCAGGTCAGGTAACTTTCGTGAGCTGTCAGCTCATTTCTATCTCTCTCTCTCTCTCTCTCTCTCTCTCTCTGTCTCTCTCTCTCTCTCTCTCTCTCTCTATATATATATATATATATATATATATAAGATTATTGTATGTGAACTGCAAGTCAAGAAAAGTTATGTGAGCTAATGGCAAAAATATAATAATCTAAATATTTTTTATTCAATTTTTTCCTAGAATTAGGATCTTTATCTCCTTAACTTTAATAAAATTAAACTTCATGAATTTTGGAGTTCATTTACACTTCCATCAAATGGAGACAAAATATTATTCATTGAAAACCGTTAAATTTTGTATCAACTTGATGGAGAACTAAACTAAATCTAACAACCAAGAAATTATGTATGAGTGAACCCTAAAGGGTCGAGATCATAACAAAATGATTTTTTTTTTAAAAAAAATTATTGGAGATAGCGGAAATAAACTGCAGCTCAGCTAATTTGCATGAGTTGTCAGCTCATCTCTCTCTCTCTCTCTCTCTCTCTCTCTCTGTATATATATATATATATATATATATATATATATATATATATATATATATATATATATATATATATATATATAAAGAAAGTAAGCGTTAAGTAGTTGAGTGTGTGCCTAATAAGGCATGCATGTTCAGATGAACAATGCTCATGAACCTCAAACATATAACTTAGTAATGGAGCATTTTTGCCTCGAGAAGCATAAGTGTTCAAACGAACGGTTAGTTCCTATATATGTATTAAAAGACAAGGAAAAGAAAAAAGTAAAAACATAATGGAGAGGGTTCCTAAGAGTTTTATTACAATTTTAATGCTAAATTCACTCATTTACCCAATCATGAATGTTCGAAAGTTACGTGTATCTATGATAATATTTAAGTAATCATCATGAAATATTATGAATATTGGATTAAGGGTAAAAATTTAATATTGAAAGTTTCTGAGTATCCTTGTGCATGCCTTAATTGAGCTTGATATGGAAAGAAAAAGATACAAATAGATTTTCTTAATTCCTTTTATTTTTTTAGATTTATTTGTTTTACACGTATCTTTATTTATTATTTTATTTCTTTCTTAAACCCAACTTCTTAGTTTTTGTGGATAAATTTATGCAAACCTTTACAACACAAATACTTGTCCACTAGGATAACCTAGGGATTATAATACTTGTTGCATATCCCAAGTGTAACAGTGATTTCTATGAAAGTGAATTAGGCTTTTTATTTCATTTAGTATCTTTAGTTGAGTTAAGGACTAGGAAAACTCAAGTTTTAGGATGTGATTATGGTGAAAAGTGTTATATTTCTTATCTATTTTCTATACTTGTAAGTTGATTTTAATGATTAATATGAGAAATTAGCAACTTGTTATGCATATTATTCTAATTTTTCACTTGGAGTGTTTTATTACTTTAGTATAGTGTTTTCATACATTTTTCAAGGTTTTACATGCTTGGAAATCAAATAAGAAGCATGCATGCACAACAAGTTCAACAACAAAACTTTCAGGGCGCCATCGGCAGTTTCCTAGTAAGCTGTCAACATACCCTATAATTTCAGTACTGTAATTTCTACTCGAGAAGAGTTGTCAAAATTGTTGTCAACAGCCTAATGAAAAATATGGCTGATTCAAAGAATTTCAAGTAAAAAAGAATTTCAAATAGATAAAACCCTTATTTTATGTGGTAAAACCCTATGGGGTTATAAGTACCCATTGTACTTCAGAAATTAAAAAAAAAAAAAAAAGATAGAGAAAATGAGGCAATTTTAAAGAGATTTTGTTAGGATTTCAGAGAATTTTTTGAGAGATATTGAGTTTTTGTACTCTCTCATAGTCACTTAATAAAATATTTTATTCTTATCATTCAATAGCTATGAAGAGTATACGTCTTATTGCCTTTGGATGAGGTAATTAACCCTTGATCTGATATGAGTTTTATTGTTTTTATATTTAATAATTTTACATGATATTGTTTTTTGATTCTTTATTTATCTTGTTTGCCATTAAATTTGATTTTTAAGACTTTGATGATTTATGTCCGATGGTATAGTTATTTATTAGTATTTTATGTCATTGACTCTTTAAGTATTGTGTAATCTTAGACCTTGAATAGTTATTTTTGTTATTCATAGATCATGCTTAAATTTATCTCAAATATTTGTATAGAAATTATTCTGGGAATTAGCCAATTTTCAATATTATAACCTTCTTTTATCTTGTACTTTTAATGAAATATTTTTTAGTTGTATAAAACCAAGTGATCTATATAACAGAGATAATAATACATTAACTCAGCTAGTGATTCAATTTTTGGAGCATTAACTCGTCTAAACCAATACATCTCTCTACTTTATTTTATTTAATTAATCCATCCAATCGATCTTTTCCCTATCTTCTTATTTCTTTTCCTATAGCAAGAGTGTCAAACACAGCGTACAGTATTGTATACTCGAGAGAATGATCTTGGATTTACTTTCTAAAAACTACTTATCGATATCTACACTTGGGAGTGCATAAATCAGATCGCATCAGCCCTCGAACCTGTAAATATGCAGAGTGATCATATTTCGATGCCTCTATGTGGGGCGTAGGAATCCTACACAATCTCATTAATTGGAGGTGAGTGGTCATGCATCATGTAAGCTTCTAAACTAGTTTCCTTCATGATGAACTTGAAAGAGAAGTTTTCATTGATATTCTCATAGTTAACCATGTGCTCCTACAACAACTTAAACTTTTGAAATTGCCATATTGTAAGTCTTCTTATTGCACGATTTTGGGGTAGTGGTTGTCTTTCCCATGGAGGCATCTGTGTGCTGCTTGTATCGATAGTAGCCCACTTGGAAGTTATCGATTGCGCAAATTATTCGGAATAGTTTGTGCCCACTTGGGATAGTTTTTGTGAGTGTATTTCTTCTACTCTACTCTATTCTTATGCTTGTCCTCATGCATGTTAAATTAAAACTAATCCATTGAGAACTCTCATTATTTGTATAGTATTTGTATGATAGTTTTCATATTTTTTACCACCCTTGGTTAGTGTATGAGGGCATACACGAGTTAGGTGTGGGGGAGTGGGTTAGACTATTTTTTTTGTGTTTTTCTAGGATTCTTAGTTTTTTTTTCTTTAGAATTTTTATTTATTTTTTTAAATTTTTTGGGTTTCTTTTCTTTACACTTCGAGTAGTTTTTACGGTAACTGACAAAAAAAGTAAAAAAAGTAAAAAAATTATATATTTTCATCAATAGATCAATCTAATTGCAGATAAAGGAACAAATTTAGATTTGAAATTGCATAGGAGAGTAGATTGGACTATAAACTCAGAATTTCATAAACAAATCTAAAATCCAAAAAATAAATACTGCTAATAGTAATTTTGAGACAAGTATACATATATATATTTTTTACTTCACAATAATTTATTAGGTTAAGCACAAAGATGATAACGATTGAGTAAGTCTTCTCTCTCTAAATAAAAAAGAAAAAAAGTGAGAATAAAAAAATGGGGTGCGCCTGGTATTAAGGCAATAGCCTCAAGAGTGATATAAAAATGGGGTGCACCTAGTATTAAGGCAATAGTTTTAAGAGTGAAAAAAAGAGTATGATCCGAATAATCAGATACTTTGCATCTAAGCAAGCGTCAATATTCGCATGAAAGGTGAAATATTCTTTAAAAAAATAATTAAAAGGAGAAAAATTGTTATAAGAGAGGAGATGAATCATGAGTTAAAGTTGGAGTACAAGGCCGACGTAGACTATCACACATGCACGTAGATGTATAGAAGCCAAGGAATTATCTATTAGCAGGTATTGAAAGAAATATTTAAATTTTTGATTAGAATAATAAGTGTATCTGATATAATTCTCGATTTCAAAATTGTTAATCTAAATGCATTCTTAAGTTTCTATATTAGTGAGATTAATTGAAGAAAATATTAAAAAGAAGATTTTTTTTCTTTCTGTTGTATAAAATTTTTATTTTTCTTGATTTTTGGTTATCCTTTTCTTCTTTTATTTATTCCTTAATCTATTTTCTTCACAAATTTTGTGGATATATTCACTGCAAACCCTCACGAGACACAACTCGTCCACTAGGGTAACCTAGGGGTTTAAAAACTTATTGCACGTACTAAGTGCAATCGTGATTCCTGCGAAAGTGAATTAGGATTTTTTTTCTTTTTTTTTTTAGATTTTGCTCGATGAATAGCAAAATATAGGTGTGAGAGTTTGATAAGTGTCATATATTGCATATTTATAGCCTCTATATATCTATTTTTGTATTTAAATAATACTATTTGGGTATTTTTATTTTGTTTTTTAGGTAATCCTATTCCTACAAGAAAATGGAATAAAATCAGGGTTAGATTAGAAAACCAAGCCCATAAAAGAGTCTAAAGTGAGGAAAGGTACAAGATTAGGATGCTGCAGAGAGTCAAAATCAAGTACTGTCTGCAAAATCAAAAAAAAAAAAAATAAGATACTCATGCAAAAGAAAAAGCAAAAGATTTACTCAAGCTCATGCCGCTATTTAGTGGCATTTGCTGCCAATTGGCAGCAAAAAAGGGCTCCATTGGGTGAAAATTTTGCAGGGACTTCGTCATAATTTTATAGTTTTTTAGTTATATAAAAACTAGGGTTTTATTTCTGAAACCTATATTGTGGTTGTATCCTTGTAATTTACGGTTTGATATGTAGAAGATAGTGATTAATCATAGAGAAAGTAGGAGATAATTTGTACTCAGATTTTATTAATAAAAATTAGGATTTGCAAAAGGGGTGACGGCCACAATACTGACTTCAGAGGTAACCTTTGTTGTTCATCAATTTTTCTTAGCTAATCTCTTCTAATTTCTTTCTAGTTTAGATTTATATTATTTTCTAGATTAGATTTAATTGTTTTCATGAATAAAAATAGGATTTTGTTAACTAGAACTATGAGTAGCTAATTTAGTTTAGCTCTAGGATGTAGATGAAATTAGAATTCACCATGTAGTTACTATCTAGTATTTTCTTCATAATTAAAATATTAAAGACATAATTTTTTATAAAAAGATTAAAATACAAGGAATCGTAGATTAATACTTTGAAAGATTATACTTGAATTAAGTTTCTTGATAGCCTATACTTAGTTAGAGTTTGAGCGTGTTGATTTTTATCTTCTTCATCGAAATATCTAATGATTTAATTTGTTTTTATGAAAATTAGTTACTTTGATGAGTTATACTTGCAACTACTTTATATCTTAATGCGTATCATATATTATATTGTTCCTCCCATATTTTATCTATTTTTGTATAAAAATAATTACTATTCAGGTATTTTTAGTGTTCTTTTCAATTAATCCGATTCATACATAGAGATGACATGAAATCAGAGCCCGATTAGAAAATTAAGTCCAGAAAAGAATTAAAAAAGAGCAAAACTACAACATCAGGATACTGCAGAGAGTCAAAGTTCAATACAGTCACGAGAATCAAGAGTACAAGATAAGAGACTCATGCAGGAGAAAACCAGAAAATTTCACAATAATTATGCCCCTATCTGGCAACATTTAGACATTAATTGGTGGCAAAAAGGGGGGCCCACAGGGTGATTTTTCTGCGTCGCTTCGACGTAATTTGTAGTTTTTTTTAGTTGTATTAAAATTAGGATTAGATATTCCGAAACCTATTTATTGGCCGTATACTTGTAATTAGGGGAGAATCATGTAGTTTCGTACTCGAATTTTTTTAATTAATAAAAATTAGGGTTTGCTGAAGGAGTGATGACCACAATACCAACTCCAAAGGTATTTCTTACTGTTCTTCAATTTTTCTTAGATAATTCTCTTTTAATTACTTTCTAGTTCAGATTTATATTGTTTTGTAGAATAGATTTAATTGTTTTCATGAATAAAAATAGGATTTTGCTTACTAGAATTATGAGTAGCTAATTTTCTTTAGCTCTAGGATGTAAATGAAATAAGTTTAATAGTTTTAACATGGATTTATCTCATCTTCTTCATAAAAAGAAATAAAGTAATGATTTTTCTATAAACAAATGAAAGATAGATTTCGTAATTCTTTGATAGATTATGCTTAATTCATATTATGACAATCTATACTTAGATGAGATTTGGAATTCATATTCTTTGTTTATATAATTATTAACAAAATTTTTCTATAAATAAATTGAAGAAAATAAACTTGTAAATCTAATTTTTTTAATAGGTTATACTTAAGTTCGGTTTTTTGATAGCCTATGCTTAGATTATGGTTTGATGTTTATTTCTTTACTTTTGTTTATGAGATTTTCTACTAGATATAATTTTTTTATAAAAAAGATGTTATCTTTGATAGTCTATAATTGTACATCACTTGGTAGGTCATACTTATGTGCACTTAATTAAAATCAAATAAAAAATATTACCTTTTTAATGTGTTACTTGATAGTGCATAAATAAAAAGTTAGGAAGGAAGAGGTAATTCATTGTTAGGCTATTATTCTAATGGATTCGAAATTCTTGGCTAATCTCTAGAACTTAAAACCAATCTTCTCAATTTAGAAACTCGTAGTTAATTCGATAGAACTATAGAATTAGTAAGAATTGTAAAACACCTGAGATCTCTGTTGGACAACTTGTAAAGTGCTACACTGATACTATGCATTTGCAGTTAAATTATCACATTAAGTTTTCGGCACCGTTGCCGGGGATCGACGGTGTTTTTTTACTTTTTCTAATGTTTTATGGGTTAATAGTATGTGTTGAGAGTGTAGAGATCTGGTAGTTCACATACAGAAAGCAAAAATGGATGAGAAAAGTCCCCGAAGTGCACTGCAAAAACCAGGGCCAAACTCCCTGGTTTTTCTGCTAAATAGTGGTAATTGTCGCCATTTAGTAGCATTTTTGGTGAGTCTCTCCCCAATTTTCTCTCTGATTCTGTATTTTGGTTCTTTGGTTCTATAAAACAAATACCAAAAAAATAAAAACAAATTTCAAATTTTTTTATTTTTCTTTTCATCTCTTTCCCTCTCCACCTTTTTCAAAAAAAATTAAAAAAATATTTCAAAATCAAACTGGTTGCCATCATTGTCGTAATCCATATTATACTTATTATCACTGTCCATGGATAGGAAGTTCGTTAGGATTTGGTCATAATCAAATTCACACCTCATATCATGAACCTACAAGCACTTCCTATACATAAAATTACAATTGCGAATGGATGAATCATTCTAATTTTGCATATAATCAAGAGCCATATCAAGAGCATCCTCCATCTGATCCTTTCTTTATAGACTATTCATCTTCATTTTCTAAATTCAATCATGAACAAGATATTAAATTAAACATGTTAGATGAAAGAGTAAAAAGATTAGAAGTAATGTATGCATGTCATGAGAATTTACCTACAATCACTTAATATTTGTCATCAAATATGTACATGGATCCATCATAACCTTGTTCAAATTTCACCCATGATCTCGAGATGCAATCATTTGAGGAAAATAAGAAAAATTATAATCATGAGACTGAGGAACGAGTATGTACAATAGAGGAAGGTATAGAAACTTTGTTAAAATCATCCTCTCAAATAAAATCATCCTCTCAAACTATATCTTGTATGGTAGATTTTCTCAAAATAATTTCTCATACTAAACTTTTGAAGATCGACTATCTAATTACTTGAACATATCTTACTCCAACGAGTAACCATTTCAGTCAGTTTTTATAGTAGATATGATTCAAAATGAGTTAAATAGTTTTGTGCATGATGAGTCTATACTTCAATATTGTGATCAATTTATTTTAGACCATTGTGAAAATAATTATGAAGAAACTGGTAATAAAAAAAAAATTTTGCTTGTGATTTGCCTCATGATGAGCTTGCTAGTGATATATTATCTTGTGATTCTTTTGATGAAAATTATGAAGAAATTTGTGAAGAAAAATTTTTATCCCTTCATAATGACTTGACTAATGATAAGTCTACTAATATAGTATTTTCTTTTGAGAATTTTAAAGATAGGTCTGATGAAAATTTGCATGATAAGATCAAAACACTAGAAACTTTAAAGGAACTACAAACAGAAGAGGTTATGGTACCTAATGATTTGAAAGAACCCTCCAAAATTGAGCTCATGATTCCACAATACCAAAGTGAGTATGTTATTTCACATGTTGATAAAAAAATTACTTACTGACATGAAAGATGCTCGTGGATGGAATATGGACGATGATAAAGGTACGATTTCACTCTTCAAAATTTTACTATTGAATAAAAGGAAAAATGGCAAATATAAATTAAGAAAAACTAAAAATAAAATTGAGAGATTAAATGCAAAATTAACAAAAATGTTAAGTTCATCCATATCAAAATATAAAAGGACACACTATGAAAGTGGAAAGTGATCAAAAGGTCGTAACAGGTTTGAATTTTCTAGTGAATATATAATATTTATCTAATAGTTTTCTTATTTGTTTTACCACCCTTTGTTTGTATATAAGGGCATACACGAGTTTAGGTGTAGGAGAGTGGGTTAGGAGATTTTTCTTCATATATTTCTAGGATTTCTAGGATTTTTATTTTATTTTTAGGATTTTTACTTTTTGGAGTTTTTTTATTTTACACTTCGGATAGTTTTTAGGGTAACTAACTAAAAAAGTTTTAAACTGAAAAAAATTATATATTTTCATCAATAGATCAATCTAATTATAGATAAAGGGACAAATTTAGATTTGAAATTTGATAAGAGAGTAGATTGGATGATACACTTATAATTTTATAAAAGAGATTAAAATATGAAATATAAATACCGCTAATAGTAGTTTTGAGACAAGTATACATCTATTTTTCACTTCACAATAGTCTATTAAGTTAAGGATAAAATTAATAACGATTGAGTAAGTTTTCTCTCTCTAAAAAAAAGTGAGAATAAAAAAAATAGGGTGCGCCTGGTATTAAGGCAATAGTCTCGAAAGTGATAAAAAAATGGGGTGTGCTTGCTATTAAGGCGATAGCCTCAAGAGTATAAAAAAGAGTATAATCCAAGTAATCGGGTACTTTGCACCTAAGCAAGCGTGAATATTCGCATAAAAGGTGAAATTTCTAAAAGAATAAAAAAACAAAAAAAGAAAAAAATTGTTATGAGTGAATAGATGAATCATGAGTCTGAGTTGAAATCCAAGACCGAAGTAGACTATCACACGTGTACGTAAATGTATAGGAGCCAATGGATTATCTGTTAGTGGGTATTGAAAGATAAGTTTTAAATTTTTGATTAAAATGATAAGTGTATCTGATATGATGCTTAATTTGAAAATTGATAATTTAAATCCATTCTTGAGTTTGTATATTAGTGAGATTAATTGAAGAAATTATACTAAAAAAAAGATTTTTTTTCTTTTTGTTGTATAAAAAAATTATTTTTCTTGATTTTTTATTATCCTTATTTTTCTTTTCTTTATTCCTTAATCTATTTTCTTCACGAATTTTGTGGGTATATTCACTGCAAACCCTCACGAGACAACACTCGTCCACTAGGGTAACCAAAGGGTTTAAAGGCTTATTGCACATACTAAGTGCAATTACAATTCCTGCCAAAGTGAGTTAGGATTTTTCATTTTCTTTTTAACTTTTGGTTTTGCTCGAGGACTAACAAAAGATAGGTGTTGGGGTGTGATGAATATCATATATTGTATTTTTTCTCCCATATTTTATCTTTTTTTGTATATAAATAATTAATGCTCGAGTATTTTTAGTGTTATTTTCAGGTAATCCGATTCATAAAAGGAGATAACATGAAATAGAGCCCGATTAGAAAATTAAGTCCGGAAAAGAATTAAAAGAGAGCAAAGCTACAAGTATAGGATATTGTAGAGAGTCAAAGTGCAATACAGTCAGAAAAATCAAGCGTACAATACAAAGAACTCATGCAGGAAAAAAAAACAGAAAATTTCACTATAATAATGCCGCTATGTAGCACCATTTAGCCGCCAATTGGCAGCAAAAAGAGGGGCTGATGGAGATTAGATTTTATTTGATAGAGATTATATCTGATTAGATTTGATTAGATTTGGATCTTCTTAGGATTTTAGAATATTTGATTGAATTCTGATTTTAATTAGAATTCTAATTTTATTTGGATTTTGGATTCTATTATGATTTTTTTTGTTAGGTTTTCCTATATATATGGATTTGTATGGAGAATTAAAAAAATGAATAATATTTGAAAATTTCTTGAGAAATTTCTGGCATGGATTTCACTTGAGCAAATCTTTCCTCATGGATTCATGGAGAGTGGGCGTGGGCCAAGGTGGATTTCCAAATCTTATAAGTTTTCCTCAATTTATCTTTTCTTCCCCAATTTCTCTAAAAAAACCCTAATTTTCAAAACCCGAATCCTTATTTGGCCTTCGTCCTGTGTCAAATTTGGTATCATAGCCTAGATTTTCTTCTCCATCACCATCTTCTTCTTCCACATCTCCATCCTTTTTTATTTCAGATTTTTTTTATTTTTATTTAAAAAAAATAGATTTAAAAAAAAATCTTCCCCTTTTTCTCTCCAATAGCTGCCACGTGTTCATCCTCCTCCTCCTCTTCTTTTCTACCCGCAACAGCTAAAAAAAATCTTTCCCTTCTTCTCTCCAACAGTAGCCACCTGTTCCTCCTCCTCTTCTTTTCTACCCGCAACAGTAAAAAAAAAAAGTTCTGATTTGAAAAAAAAAAAAAGAAACGAAAAGAGAAAATAAGAGAAAAAAAAAAGCAGAAGAGAGAAAAAAATAGGAAAAAAAAAAGAGAAGAGAGAAAAAAGAGAGAGATCTGTTCACATTAAAAAAAAAAAAAACTGAATTTTCAGATCTAAAAAAAATTCAGATTTGAGAGAGAGAGGAAAAAAAAGAGAAAAAAATGCAAATTCTTCTCTCCCTCCCTCTACTTGCCTTGCACCTCCTCTTCCCCTTCATCCAAACAAGCAACAATAATATCAGCAGCAACCAATAGCAGCAACAACAAGTAAGAACAACAGCAACGGCTGTAGAACAATAGTGACAACAGCCAGTAGAAGCAGAACAGTAGACCCGTTAAGGGTTTTCTTTTGATTCGGAGCCTGTTTCAAGTCTAATTTGAGCCAGTTTTGACCCGCCGTGATTCTTGGGTATTTTTTAAATCTTTTGAACTAAAATTTTGAGTTGATTATATATGGAGTTCATATTCCATGGTCACTACATCAATACCAATTCTATAATACCACGAGTTGAGCGTGATATGTATGCTACTATACCCATTTTTTTGGTTTTGACGATTGGCAAAATTATAAAGATTAGGATAATCATCTCAAAAATTTCTTTAGATATTTTGATCTAATATCAGCACAGAAATGTCCTTATGCCTGACAAAAGTTGGGTGGAGAAGCTTATATTTGGAGTAAAGAGTATAAATTATGTTTGAATTGGGATATCTTACGACGTCTACTTCGTCATCGGTATACTCAATACCACATTTCAAATTTATCATCTCATCGGTTTCAATTGCTTGAGCCTAAAACAATGACCACTGATGAAAAACTTCAATATATGATTGATGAATTTGAAAAGTGTAGCCGAATACTTGACAGTTTCAACAAAACACTTAAATATAAGGATGAAAGAAGTCAAATGGTTAACGATGATAGCATCGCCAACAAGATTGAAGAAAATATTCATATCGTTGATTGCGAATTGCAGCCTATACTGAATACAGATGTTCATGATGAGCCACTATTAATGCCAGATAAAACTTCATTTCCATCCATAGAAGTTGAAGACTCAAAAGTTTAGATTTCTGACGATCTCTCAGTGGAACCAACTGCGAAATTTCAACCACCTCTGAATACTTCTGATGATCATACTTAAGAGAAGAAACCAATAGAAACACCTCCTCCTCTCCTATATCACATGCCTATGAAACCGACAGTTTCTTTAGAAGACTTTCTGCTAAAATTTCGTAAGAAACTTCGTCATCAATTCGTATTTACTGATAGTATTTACATATCAGTTGTAGATATACAAGAAGTATAGGAACTTCCAATCCAAAGTGAGACTTCAGTCAAAAAAGACGTTATTATTGATGATGAGGTAAAAACTTCAGTTCCTCTTGAGATATTCATTATAAGAATTATGAAGAAATTACCAACTCAACATACAAATTCATATGGAATTTCGATGAAATTGCTTCTACTACCTATGGGCTGGATATTTCACGGGATCCATATTCGACTACTTCTATTGCATGTATCTTTCCAGATCTACCGTGGTTCGACACAAGTTCACTAAAGAAACCAGTTCCTCCTCCACCACCTTGGTTCAGATGTAATGTACTAGATACGGTTTCTCGACCACCACCATGGCCCAATTGGGATATTTTGTGGATGTTGATAAGTTCAACCCGGACGTGTTTGTCATTTCTTATCTCCGCATTCATCGGGAATGAATGCTTTGAAGCCGGGGAGAATTGATGGAGATTAGATTTTGTTTGATAGAGATTATATCTGATTAGATTTGATTAGATTTGGATCTTATTAGAATTTTAGAATATTTGATTGAATTCTAATTTTAATTAGAATTCTAATTTTATTAGGATTTTGGATTCTATTAGAATTTTGTTTGTTAGGTTTTCCTATATATATGGGTTTGTATGAAGAATTAAAAGAGATGAATAATATTTGAAAATTCCTTAAGAAATTTCTGGCGTGGATTTCGCTTGAGCAAATCTTTCCTTGTAGATTCTTGAAGAGTGGGCGTGGGCCTAGATGAATTTCCAATACCTGTAAGTTTTCCCCAATCTATCTTTTATTCCAAATTCCTCTAAAAAACCCTAATTTTCAAAACCCTAACCCTAATTTCGCCTCCATCTTGCGTCAGGGGCCCAAATGGTAATTTTTCTGCGAAGGCTTCGACATAATTTTGTAGTTTTTCAGTTGTATTAAAATTAATATTTGATATTCCGAAGCCTGTTTATTGGCCGTATACTTATAACTAGGGCAGAATCCTGTAGTTTTGTACTCAAATTTTTTTAATTAATAAAAGTTATGGTTGGTTGAAGGGGTAACACCACAATACCGACTCCAGAGGTATTCCTTGCTGATCTTCAATTTTTCTTACGTAATTCTCTTTTAATTGCTTTCTAGTTTAGATTTATATTGCTTTCTAAATTAGATTTAATTGCTTTCATGAATAAAAATAGGATTTTGCTTACTAGAATTATGAATAGCTAATCTTCTTTAGCCCAAAGATATAGATGAAGTTAGTTTAATTGTTCTAACATGGATTTATCTCATCTTCTTCCTAAAAAGAAATAAAGTCACTATTTTTCTATAAACAAATAAAAGATAGAATTTGTAATTCTTTGATAGATTATGCTTAATTCATATTTTGATAATCTATACTTAGATGAGATTTGAAATTCATATTCTTTGTTTATAAATTATTAACAAGATTTTTCTATAAATAAATTGAAGAGAATAAACTTGTAAATCTAATTTATTTGATAGATTATACTTAAGTTCGGTCTTTTGATAGCCTATACTTACATTAGGGTTTGAAGTTTATTTCTTTGCTTTTGTTTATGAGATTTTCTACTAGATATAATTTGTTTCTAAGAAAGTTGTTATTTTTTATGGTCTATACTTGCACATCACTTGATAGATTAGACTTATGGGCACTTAATTAAAATCAAATAAAAAATATCACATTTTTAATGTGTTACTTGATCATGCATAATTAAAAAGTTAGGAAAGAAGAGATAATTCATTATTAGGCTATTACTCTAATGGATTCAAAATTCTAGGCTAATCTCTAGAACTTAAAACTAATCTTCTCAATTTAGAAACTCGTAGTTAATTCGAAAGAACTATAAAATTAGTAAGAATTGCAAAACACCTGAGATCTCTGTGGGACGACCTGTAAAGTGTTACACCAATACTATGCGCTTGTAGTTAAATTACCACATCATATCTCATGCTTAGAATACTTTAAGTAAAAATAAAAACTAAACGATCAATTTTTTTTTTTATAGGAAGAAGATAATAGAAGTAATTCATGGTTGGAAACTAGTGGATTCTATATTCTAGGCTAATTAGATCAACTCAACTTCAAATTAGAATCTTTGGTTAGTCCATTAGAATAATAGGAATAGCGAGAATGTAAAATCACTTTAGATTCCTGTAGGAACGACCTGTACAGTGCTACATCGACACTGTACGCTTGCAGTAGAATTATCACACCAGTAATCAGTCTTGATACTATATCTTTTGTCTCACCAAGCTTAGTGAGTTTGTTCCCTAGTTGTAGGTCAACTATTGGTTGACTCTTTTTAGATGCATCCTCCATTTTCCAAGCTATGGAGTTTTCAACAAGAGAATCAAGATACTCTCATACTTCTTCAAAATCTTTCCTTCCATTGCACATCGTCTTGATGAATTGGTCGGTAGCAGTATTAAGGTCTTAGTAAAAATTTTTAACTGATATCCATATCACAAAACTATGATGTGGGCAATCTTTGTAGGGGTCCTAACAATCAAAGAATGTCTCGTTATCCTTCTAGTGAAAGGTAACAATATGCTTCCGAAGATAATTCATTTAACGTGAAGGGAAGAGCATATTGATATTCTTTAGTGTCTCGTCCTATCGCCCAATCGAGTTTGACTTCAAGAAGTGAAGCTACATCTTTGCCTTGAATTTCAATGAGAATGGGAAGAGCTACAATTTTAATTGCCCTTGTGCTAATATTTTGCTAATTGATGGTAGCGCATACTTCGTCAAGCTCTCAAAGATACACATAAGGGCTCTCCTTGTCCATACTTTGGAAGTAGTTGTACAACTCCTGATTTGATCTTGAAATGTTTGATATTAAGATGGAATGGTAGACAAGATGGGTCATCGTATGTAGTTGCAAGTAGTCACATAGCGATCACCCATTTCTTCCATGATGGTTGTGATCATCATTAGTGTTATGAGTTCCAAACACGTTACTATTTGGTCCTTTATTCCAACTATTATTATTATTATTAGTGCACATGATGGCAATCGGTGAGTTTGTTGGAGGGTGGAGTGGATCTAAACGTGACAGAATGAATCTACAGTTGGACACTCTTTACCAACAGGTCGTACAAAAGTTCAAATCATCCAAGTAACTGGCGCTCATCATAACCTATACAAAAGTATGAAATATGATAGTACAGATATTCTCCATCAATAGCACCAAAAACTTAATTCTATTTGATCTATGTAATCCCAAGTATAGGAAACTGACAAGTAATACTCCAAAATCATGCCAACATAGTTCCCTCAAGGATTTTGTGCCTAAAGTGAAAATGCTTCAACTAAGGAGTTACAATTAAGAAAAAGTGAGAATTTATTGAAAACGAGGAGATTTTTTTAGTACATTAAAACAATGAAGAGAAATATCAACATGAATAAAATAATTCACTCAAAGTATTTTGACTGGTTGGTTAATTGCTTATCTTATCATGACTAAATATATTACATGGGCTAAGTCATTTGAAAAATAATTCTTAAGTCAATCAAGAAATAATTCTTTTAAGCACACAATTTTAACAAGTAAGCATGTTATAAGCTTAATCTGAAAAATGAATCCTATATGAAAACTTTGAAGTAGGTATAATAATAATCAACAAATGACAAGAAATAGTTATTCAAAATCTAAGCATATGTCATGCTTTTAACATCTACGACATATCAAAAGTTAAATAATAACTATACCATCAAGAGAAAGAACCAAGATCAAATTTTTACCACACAATATAGTTTGGAAAATTCTAACAAGATTATATTACAATAGAAATTTCAAGAACCAAGTTAAAACCAAACCAAATTAGAGATTAAGGGTTCATCTTCCCACTCAATGCTGAAAAGAGATTAGTTACCTATGGTCGTCATGATCATCAAATTAAAAAACAAAAGAAAGCTTTTATTATCAAACTCACAAAGGGGGAAGAAGTAACAATCAATCTATCAAAGAAAGAGAAGAAGAACAAAAAAGAAAACTAATTAACTCTCTAGAAATCTCTCTCTCTTGATCTATATCCATAAATATATGATACAAGCAAAATTCTGCTTAGAGTATAGTGTTTAGAGTATAAGGAAATTCTGTTTAACTCAATTTTGATATCGTATTGTATTTGTCATTGCATTGTTGATAGCTGCTTAAATAGCCAGATTCAAGTCATCTTAGTTTAAAGGTCGATAACGATTTCAACAGCCACTTCGACGATAGCTTGCAGGCTGCCTCAGTTTTTATCTTTATTAGGGGTTGTCGACAGCGCCCGATTTGTGTCGACGGCCATATATCTGGTGTATCTTTCCAAAGTCATGCATACCTCTTATCATGGCATCTTGAGTCCAAAATCTACAAAAGTATATTAAAACACTTGCTAAATAAGGGTAAATACTCGAATTTAGGATCTAACAACGATATCATTATTAATGCATATTAAAGCACAAAAGTGGATTTCGAGTGTATAAGTTATATATGACATAATGCATTTTCACTAATCAGTGAACTCTTTGGGATTCATTTCAATTATCCTGAATGTAAGCTGTAACAACGCTTACTGTTATATTTGTTTACTAATTTAATTTAATATTAAATTTTCCTTTTATGAACCACTCTAATCTATTCTCATATTTTCTTAAAACCCACGTAATTTATTTCCTAAATTCTCCTTTCTTCTATGTGAGCCGAAGCCCATGATTGTGGCCAAAGTAGTAACCAAAGAAAAAAAACTAAAAATGTGTCCGAGAGAAATTGATCTCTTGAGCTCTCATTCATGCATCCATGCATCCAACTAAGTCATTAATCCAAACCACTAGGCTATTTGCTAAGTTGCTAGGTTTGCAATCAATTTACATTTTCCTCCTATCTTTTTCTCTCCAAAAATTTACCTCCTCTACGAATTCTTTATCAAATCTCCTCATCAATTCTTCATTAATCCAATTCGAAAACTGAAACTTTTATGTCCCATTTCAGTTATTGAGTCTTTTCAATTCATAGCCCTTAAAATTTTAACTATTTGAATGCTAGAACTATTGTCATTCAAACTCATTTCAGTCCCAGAACCCATTCAATCCTTGGACTGTGAAATGCCCTATTTTTCTACTACTATCAAAAATGGAGTGCACCACTGAGGGATATGCTCTAAAGACACTGGTGTGCGTGAGGTCTTAAACTGCTCGCATAACATAGATCGAGCATCGAATTAGTAACAAAAAATAATAATAATAATAATACATCTGCTAATGAATATAAGAAAAGAATTGCATTACCTGTACACGTGAAATATATACATATGAAACTAATTATTTAAGCAGGTCCATCATATGAATCAAAATATGGCCAAAGAAAAAAAGTATAGGAAATATATAAAATGAAGGTCAAGTACATCAAATAGTGGAAGAAGGCCGAGTTAAGACGACCAGAAAAGAGA
Source organism: Dracaena cambodiana (assembly GCA_036321105.1). Taxonomy (NCBI): domain Eukaryota; kingdom Viridiplantae; phylum Streptophyta; class Magnoliopsida; order Asparagales; family Asparagaceae; genus Dracaena; species Dracaena cambodiana. The sequence continues at coordinate 21,760,322 of JAYEPQ010000005.1, read as the reverse complement.
TCCGGACATTTGCTGCCACCACTCATAGCTAGGATCTCCTCCGCTATATCTCAGGTCCAGAATTGTAGATAACACAGTACCATGGCCTTCCAAGGTTCATCACCAAGGCAAGGGTGGGTTAAAACTTGTTGAATACTGGATCACGATATCTGCAACTATCTCTAGTATGCAATGGCCTGATTGTATGCATTAGTCCTCCCAATGCAACTCACACCACTCAGCCTCATGACCATCCTAGACACATCCCTTATAGTGCAAACCCCATCTGGAAGGAGTAACAATGAAATGTCCTTGACCTCTGTACTCCATGATCCACAAAAATGTTAACGTGAATCAGATCGGACATGTTGCTTCCTTATAGTTGCCACAAAGTCAAGGACGTCCAGTGAAAACCCATAGGGCTCATAATAGTTTAACAAACAAAATTCTAGGTCTCTCCATCCATACAGCACAAGGTATGCCAATCGAGCCTTGACACGAATTAATGCTAGATGTTTGAGACTCCATCGTACATGCGGATTACAAGTGAAAAGTGTAGATATTTTAGTTTACTTTGTGCACTCATAATCTAATTTTGGTGATTAATATAAGAAATTAATAATAAACTTTTTTTGTTGATCAAAATTTCTGCTTTAATCTTTTTAGTGTTTTATAGTTTTTTGTAGGGTTCTATATAGACGAAAATGAAAAAATCGAAGCTTATCTTAAGTTTTAGTCCAGACTGGCCATTTGACAGGTCTAGTTGTTAACAGCAATCAACTACAACAAAAATGTGAGAGCAGCTGGTGATGCAACCATTGATATGGTTTTGGACAGGCATGGTGGCTGAAAAATTATTTGAAATTTTTTTTTTTATGTAATGAGAGTTTCATTTTAAATAAAATTCTTATTAGGGTTCTTGAGAGGTTATAAATATCTGATGTAAGTCAGAGTTTTAATATAGATACAAGAGATATTATAGAGTTTTTATGTTTTTAATTTTGTACTCTTTCATAGTTATTAATGAAATAATTTCTTTTATTCATATATCAATGGCTATGATAAATATGAGTAGCGAAATTCTTGTGTTGGTTCAGAGGAGGTGAGAAACCCTACAAAATTTACTAGTATGTATTTATTTGCTTATCATGCTTTATTAATTTATGTAAAATTGGTTTGTTGGTTCCCTATTATCTTGTTAAGTTTAAATATGATTTTGAGTCTTTAACGATGTATAGTTTGATGATATATTCGTTACTTAGTTTTTGATATACTGTAGACTCTTTAAGCACATTGTAGACTTAGACTTTGAATATTTATTGTTATTATTTATATGTCATGGTTAGATAAACTCAAAATATATATAGAAATAACTGGGGAGTTAGCTAAATTATCAAGTTTATAATTTTATTTGATTTTATACTTAAAAGATATATTTTCTAGTTGTAGAAAGACCAAATGATCTTACAATTGAGATAAATAAGCATAAATATATTCAGTAAATTATTTTATGAGGAAGTTAACTTATCTGACCAATAATTTCCATTAAATAATTTAAAATATTTCAATTTTTAGTTTTAGTTGATTAAAAATTCAATCTTTTTACTCCCTCATTTATTTTTTAGTGTCTAATACAATAAAAACTATCTTCAAGAGAACGAATTTGGATTACCACTATTGTACTACTTATCAATCTCTTGTACTTTGGAGTATACAATTTAGATCATAGTCACTTGCAACCTACGGCCTGGAACCAAGGGCATTAAACTTGGTAAATAAAAACTATAAAGAGAGAATAAGTGTATTACCACAGTACAAGAGAAACAGTGCAAGGTCACAATGCATTGTGACAGTCGTGATGGTCAAGGGTATATACAAATGTAAATTAATATGAACCAACAGTTAGTGCAGCGTGCAAGTATAATGGTGAGTAATTTGTGAGTCAGCAGTGTTGTTAAGTGTACATGTCTTGGTTATGTCCCATATTAGTTACAAGGAACTACACGTTTTATAAGATGCACGTTGGATCCCAATATCATCCAAATGCCTCTGCATATTTGAGACCTAGCCATAAACATGATATAAGCCATGACGTACTGCTAAGCACTAAATGATAAACCTCGAACTGTTTAACAGAATCAGATGGATCACCTAAGGATACTGAGAATACTGTCCATAAATATGCCATGCGGATACCACTGCAGAATTATTTTCTGACCATTAACCAGCCGATTAACTTTAAGCCTTGTATGGTACTATCCTTATCCATCCAATAGTTTCTTCTATCTCTTGATCCATAATACACATGATTTCATATGATATTATGACATATCCTTGTCTCAGTCATGCACATGTCGATTTCTAGGATCAAGTACTAAGGATCAAGTATCATACCAACTTTAGACCATGTACATGTGTGTTCCAAGGATACTGTATTACCATGTAATTAAATATTGCATGCAATTTCTTATCCATGCTATGTCACCATGTCCCTTATATCAAATCCATCATGTACCATGCCATGCTTATTCATGTTATATGTCATGCAGTTTGATGTCATGTATCATATGTAAATCAGTTACCATTCATTTATTACAAGTCAAGTATCATATCATATCACATATCTATGCCAGTGTAATGTTCAAGTTATGCAGCTACAGCCATACATGAATTCAAGCACAAATCATTTTGTAATCATGCTAGTTATATCACGATATGGTCCATAATAAACCTACAGTGCTATAAGCCCACTATTACTTACTATCAGATCATCAGTCTATTTAGTTGGAGTATGAGTCTCCATGTATTCTAGCTAATTATTTATGAACTGTCTGCCACCGAGATCCTACATACAAGATACCATGTCTATCCCTAACTTCCTATGGGATTTTACTAATCTAGCTTGGTCAAGACACTTGGATTTAAAGTATAGTTAATTGGACCAAGTTTAGTTATTATCTAACATGGTTAAACTGTCATCTAGTGGCAGCATTGATTGCTACTTAGCTATTTGATAGAGTCAGACTCCACTGAATTTTTTCCAGTTGATTAGCAATATCGCTAGGTTCAAATTCCTACCCCTAGATCCATTAAGAAAACCCCATGCAGCAAACTATTTTGAATGTCAGTAAGTAACCCTAGTTTGACTTACGATCCCACAATTTTCCATCAAGACTTTTATCTTAACTCTTAGCAAATAGCATTCATATAATATCCTAACTCTCCCCAATATTACTATGGATATGAACTTAGTTAATTGTCTCCATATATGGATTTTCATACACTCCAGAATAAATCAAATTTAATTACCTTGCTAAATTAATAAAAGTTCAATTTTTTGTTAGCAAAAGATAGCGGAATAATACTAATGCAACAACCAGCGGAATCAAATAGTTAACCAAAGAGAAAAATAGCAGAGACAGAGAACACGCAGATTTAACGTGGTTCGGCAATATGCCTACGTCCATGGGGACCGATCGAAAAACTTCCACTATATCAAAAGAGGATTACAATATTCTAGTTCTCAACCATAAGAGAAAACACAAAGAAATCACACAAGATTCTGAGATCAAACTCTAACCTCTTGTTGCAGTGATTTACCTCTTTGCTTTTGACCGCCGAAGAAACCCAAAGGAAATTTTCCTTTGCTCCTTGCTTCAGGCCGCCTCACACCACAAGGAACAATAACAGCAATTCCTTTTATTTTTTTCAAAGCCACACACAAGAAAAACAGCCACCACCTCTTCCCTTCTTTGCTTCAAGCCGCCTCACAAAGAAAAAATTATTTTTTTTTTTTTGGCCAAAAATAATTCAGTCGCTCGGCCAAAAATAATTCAGCAGCCTCGTTTTTCTTTCAGCTTTTTTTCGACTTCTATTTTTCGGCTTATCAAACCCTAGCACTACAACCCCATATATATATCATATCATAACGGGTTTGGGCCAGTTTTGGACCCGTTTCGGTTGACCGAAACCCGCTGCGGCAATGGGCTCCATTAGCAATAATCTCCCACTTGGAGACCATTGCTAAAAATGTAATCTCTATACATGATAATCCCAGTGTCCAAAGTTTTTACCTCGATCGTTTAAAGTCTCAATTTCAGCATTCAACACAAATGCACCAAAGTTGAGCAATAGCTCAACTTTTTCCCATCAACCGGCTTTATCAACATATCTGCAGGATTCTTACTACCTTCAATCTTCTGCAACTTCAATTGGCCATCCTCTAACAAGGATCTAATGAAGTGATATCTCAAGTGAATATGTTTAGTCCGTGAATGATACGCCGAGTTCTTAGCAAGATGAATTGCACTTTGACTGTCACTGAATAACCTGCAATCCACTCCATCAAAACCCAACTCACTCATCAATCGCTGCAACTAAATAAACTCCTTATTTGCTTCTGCAGCTGCAACATACTCAGCTTCTGTCGAAGATAAAGCAACAATTGATTGTAGTCTTGAAACCCAGCTTACCGTTGTTCCTCCTACAGTAAAAACATAACCTGTGGTGCTCCTGCCATTGTCTCTATCACCCGCATGGTCCGAATCCACAAAACCTTGCACATCAATGTTATCACCCCCAAAACACAAACAATACTTTGAAGTACCTTTCAAATACCTGAAAATCCACTTCACCGCTTGCCAATGTTCTTTTCCAGGGTTCTTCATGAATCTACTCACTACTCCCACTGCATGTGCAATATCTGGTTTTGTACTCACCATTGCATACATGAGACTCCCAACGACCGATGAATAAGGCACATTCTCCATGTGTCTCTTCTCCTCATCTGTCTTAGCACCTTGCTCTTTTGACAGTTTGAACTGACCACCAAGAGCTGTAGTTACCAGTTTTGCATTCTCCATGTTGAATCTCTCCAACACCTTCTTGATGTATCCCTCCTGAGATAACCACAATTTCTTGTTTTTCTTATCTCGGGTAATTTGCATCCCAAGAAGTTGTTTGGCCTCACCCATGTCCTTCATAGAGAATCTCCCTGCCAACTTTCTCTTCAGATCATTGATTTTCTTCATGCATGTACCTGCCACAAGCATATCATCTACATACAAAGTAAGTATAATAAAGTTACCATCCTTAAACTTTTGTAGATATACATAATGATCTGAATTGTTTCTGGCAAAACCCGAATCCAACATAAACTTGTCGAACTTCAAGTACCATTGCCTCGGCGCTTGTTTCAACCCATACAAGCTCCTTTTCAGTCGACATACCCAATTTTCTTTCCCTTTAACTTCATATCTCTCCGGCTGTTCCATATATATTTCCTCCTCCAAATCACCATGAAGGAAAGCAGTCTTCACATCGAGCTGCTCTAAATACAATCCTTTCACAGCCACAATACTTAGTATTGTTCTGATAGAAGTCATTTTGACAACAGGTGCAAATATTTCATTGAAGTCAATACCTTTTCTCTGACCGTATCCCTTCACCACAAGTCTAGTCTTGAACCTTTGTGTCCCTCCTGCCTCATGTTTTACTCTGTATACCCACTTGTTATGCAATACTTTCATCTTTTCCGGTCGCTTCACCAATTTCCATGTGTGATTCTCCTCCAAAGAAGACATCTCATCACGCATGGCTTGCTCCCACTTAAGATGAAATTTATCCTGCATAGCCTCTTGGTAACTCTCTGGTTCACCTGCATCAGTATACAAAACATGATATAATGGAAGACAAAGTTTTTGGGTTGGCTTCCTTATCCTCGTGCTCCTCCTCAAAGTGGGAACACTCTCTGATGAAATACTGGAACCATCTATTTTAGTCAATGGCTCTCTCTCCTGTTCGGTCTCATCTGAAACTTGTGTATTCTTAGGTGTAACCATTTCTTCTCCTTCAGATGTAGGTATTTCTTCATTTCTTTTATCCATGGGATCCATCCCATCCTGTGGCTCATCCAACTCCAAGTGTTGTTTCTCCACTGCATTATCATTCTTACTTTCCATTCGGTCTTTATACATACAGCCCTCATTAAATACTACATCTCTGCTACGAATTACCTTGTTATGCTCATAATCTCATAAGCGATAACCATATTCGTCGCCACCGTATCCAATGAATGCATACTTCTGAGATTTAGGATCCAGCTTCTTTCTCATCTCATGATCCACATGTGCATATGCTATACAACCAAACACTTTTAAGAAAGAGTAATTCACAGTCTTACCAGACCACACCTCCTCTAGAATTCCTCCATCTAAAGCACTAGCTGGACTCCTGTTGATCAGATAGACTGCCGTATCTACAACGGCTCCCCAAAGTTGCAAAGGCAAACCTGCTTGTAGTCTCATACTCCGAGCTCGCTCCAAAATGGTTATATTCATCCTCTCAGCCACGCCATTTTGCTGCGGTGTCCTCGGTACAGTCTTCACTCTCCTGATCCCGTGGGTAGAGCAATAGTCATCGAACTCCCTATTGCAAAATTCCCCACCATTGTCTGACAACAGACATTTTATCTTCAAACCTATTTCATTCTCAACAAGAGCTTTCCATATCTTGAAGATCTTGAAAACATCAGATTTCTGTTTAAGTGCAAACACCCATGTTTTCCTACTTGCATCATCTATGAAAGTGACAAAATAAGAATTACCTCCAAGAGACTTCGTCGAAGAAGGCCCCCATACATCTGTATGCACCAACTCCAATCTCTCGGTTTTCTTCTCCTTGCCATCCTTCATAAAGCTAACTCTTTTCTGCTTTCCAAACACACAGTTCTCACAGAAATCAAAATTAGCATCTTTCATATCTGTCAACAAACCTCTGGATTGCAATACCCTCATGCCGCTTTCTCTCAAGTGACCGAGTCTCTGATGCCATAAGGTAGCCTTCTCATTCTTCACGGTGGCCAAAGAAACAACGTGATCCACCGAGCTTGAGAGTAAATATAGAGTTCCCACTCTCTCACCCTTGACCACTACCATTACTCCTTTACTGATCTTCCACTGTTTCTTTTCAAATGAGATTTGATAACTTTCGCCATCCAGCTTGCTAACAGATATCAAATTCTTCTTCAAATCCGGTATGTGCCTAACCTCTTGTAAAAGCAACTTTCCACCATTGTGCAACTTCAACTGAATTGTCCTTTTACCGACAATCTTGCATTCCTGCCCATTACCAACAGTCACATGTCCAAAATCACCTTGGACATAATTCTCAAACCATTCTCTGCGAGCAGTGCAATGGAACGAAGCCCCTGAATCTACAAACCACGAATCTGACCTTGATTCTGTATGAGCAGACAAACACAAGTCATCATACTCTTCACTTGGATTCACTACATTCGCTCATTTCTTATCTTTGTTTGGACAATCCTTCTTCATATGACCCTCTGTCTTACATTTCCAATATACTAACTTTTTCTTGAATTTCCCCTTAGATTTTGATCTTCCTCTTTGTTTCGACTCCCTGCTTGAACTTCTACTCCTTTCCTTTCGTCTGTCATTATCAACCGACAGAGCAGTACTTGTAGAAACTGTGCTCTCACCCATGCTCTTTTTCATCAATTCATCATTCATGATTGTACTCACAACATCATTGAATTTAAGAGCAGTATTGGAAGAATTGCTGATGGTCATAACAATATTACTCCAACTATCCGGTAACGAACACATAAACATCAAAGTTTTAATGTCATCAGCAAAGACAAAATCTAAAGATTCAAGTTGTGCCTATAATGTGTTAAATTCGTTCAAATGATTAACAACTGAACTATCAGAAGGCATCTTCAAGTTGAACAATTTTTTCATTAGAAACAGTCTATTTGAAGCAGACGGCTTCTCATAAAATTTAGCCAACGCTGACATCAAACCTGAAGTGGTCTTCTCCTTGGAGACGTTGAACACAACCTGCTTTGTCAGGCACAATCGAATCTGCGCAAAAGCCCTCCTGTCCAACAATACCCACTCCTCATCAGTCATCTTTTCTGGCTTTTCTCCAATCAGTGGTTGATGTAAATTCTTTTGATATAAATAATCTTCCATCTGCAACTTCCACCATTGGAAATCTGTCCCATCAAATTTTTTAATTTTTCCCTTCCTATCTTTCGCCATAACTCCCACTCAAAATCAACACCGATCTGAGTGAAATCTGACCCGAACCAGGGCTCTGATACCAATTGTTAGCAAAAGATAGCGGAATAATACTAATGCAACAACCAGCGGAATTAAATAGTTAACCGTAGAGAAAAATAGCAGAGACAGAGAACACGCAGATTTAACGTGGTTCGGCAATATGCCTACGTCCACGGGGACCGATCGAAAAACTTTCACTATATCAAAAGAGGATTACAATATTCTAGTTCTCAACCATAAGAGAAAACACAAAGAAATCACACAAGATTCTGAGATCAAACTCTAAGCTCTTGTTGCAGTGATTTACCTCTTTGCTTTTGACCGCCGAAGAAACCCAAAGGAAATTTTCCTTTGCTCCTTGCTTCAGGCCGCCACACACCACAAGGAACAATAACAGCAATTCCTTTTATTTTTTTCAAAGCCACACACAAGAAAAACAGCCACCACCTCTTCCCTTCTTTGCTTCAAGCCGCCTCACAAAGAAAAAATTATTTTTTTTTTTTTGGCCAAAAATAATTCGGCCGCCCGGCCAAAAATAATTCAGCAGCCTCGTTTTTCTTTCAGCTTTTTTTCGACTTCTATTTTTCGGCTTATCAAATCCTAGCACCACAACCCCATATATATATCATATCATAACGGGTTTGGGCCAGTTTTGGACCCGTTTCGGTTGACCGAAACCCGCTGCGGCAATGGGCTCCATTAGCAATATTTTTTAGGTACCTCTCGGATTTGTACCATTACAGTAACATTTATGGAAACTAGCAATCATATATCATTCTAATTGTCCATCCCAATCTACTAGCTAAGGTTAATGATCATTGTTTGTTGACAAGACTGGTTGGCAGTGGTCTTACCAACTACCAGGCAGTCATCCCGTGGTCGATGATTATGGTGTTTCTAATATATCTGCATCTATATTTTTTTATTTAATCTCCTCATCACAGTTAAGTAATAGCATTCTCAATTTCGTCATAATCTCATGATAGAAAAACTATATATAATAATTAAATCAAAATGATCATAATCATAAATTTTATCCTAATTCTTGATCTTTCTCATTGGACAGGCCAATTTCTAACTATTAGACAAGCCAACTAATAATCCAAGTATGCCAAAATAATATGACTAACTGGAAATTACCGTGGAAGAACATTCAAGCAGTTTGGATTTGATCGTGTTTTTGGATAGCCGCAAGTACCGCTATTTGGCAGTACCGCCAAGTCTAAAACTCACCAACTTTCTACGATGTACTATATATAATCTCATCTTAATAATGTGAGTTCATAATTGTAAGTATCATGCATAGTTGTTACTCTTAGAATAGCAACATCATACATAGTTGTTACTCTTAAAATAGCAAGAAACTGAGAAATTAATAGTGAAAGAAACATTCTACTTGCATCGGTCATTTACTCCTATAACAGCTCTAACCACTTATTTTCTTATTCTTGCTTCAACCTTGAATAGAGCTCTCTCATATATCCTAGCTCTAGAATGAGGATGGAGAGAATGAACTTCGGAAACGGGAAAAAATTTAGTGAAGGATATTTATATGAGGGAATATTAAGGGGAAACAAATATTGTTCATGCCTCCAAGTGGCGCAGCCATGGGAACTTGTTGGTCTAAGAGAATAGAATTTAGCTTAACTAGAAGGAATTAGATGAGAGACGTATTTAGGATTATTAAGATTTTAGTTATTTTTATTTTTAAAGAACATAATCATAAGATCCTAATTACCGAAGTTCTTACATATAGCCAAATTCCAATATTGTTTCCACTATTATTTTCAACTGGTCAAAGTTTCAACTGGTCAAAGTAACATGATAATAGTTCTTGTTGGTGGAGAAAAAAGAAAATAAGAAAAAAGAAAAAAAAAATTAAATATAGTTTTGAATTAGAAAAAGTAAACATGTCTAGAAAATTCTCAAAAAATTACTGAAGATAGAATAGAGTAAGATATGTATGACATAATTTGTGGAATATTAGATAAACGACTTGAATGATAAAAATTGTCAGAGAAGAACAGGATAATCAATCGGTTATTTTGCCATTCTTGAAGCTATTTCAAAATATTCTAGAAAAATACTCAAGAATCACAAATGCTGGAAAAATAATAACCTTGATGACAGAATGTTGTTTAGGGTTAAGAAATTTAAGATTTCGTATAGAAAATTTGATCAGTTTCCAACCGGACCGCAGTGAGTGCTATCTTTTGGATCTTCTTAGAAAATTCTAAAAAGAATCATCAAAAAATTAGAAAACATAAAAATAAATTACTTGGAAGCTAGATTTGGATCAGAAATTTTAAGATGGATAGATCAAAAGGCAAGCCAACTACCGATAGGACTGAGTTAGGATTTCTGCCCCGATTAATGTATAGAAACTATCATAAAAGTATAAGATAGAAGTAATATATACCATACTAGACTATTACTAATACCAGGAGCCCATAAGTTTATGTGTCCAGTATGGTGTGTATTGGTTTGAAAAGTTAACTAGTTAGGGATATTCTAGACTGGACTATAAAACTCAGGTCTTAAACTGAACCATAGCAACTCAGTCAAAACCCACGCTAAGCTAGTCTGCCCAATCTAGTCAGGTAGTAGCCTAGTAGTTATAAACTGCCTGCCTAGTAGTTATAAACTACCCTCATAAACAATTGATGTGAATAATCTACTAGAAACGCACAGTATCAGTTGTAGCGCAAACTGGTCGTTCCCACAAGGATCTAAAGTATTTTGCGCTCTAACTTCTATAATTCTACCGAGCTAACTATGCATTCTAAATTGAGGTTTTAACTAATTCTAATTAGATTAAGATATGGACTCCACTAGTTCACAATAAAATATTACTTTTATTATATTTTTCCTATCATAAACTGGTCTTTTAGTTTTAATATTTATTTAAAGTAGTAAGCTTGAGCTGTCAAGTGGTATGTAAGGATAACTTATCAAAGATACTACTTTTCAAAAAAATAAACTCTAGAAAGAAATGAAAATCAATAACCCCAAAGTCTAATTAAGTATAGGCTACCAAGAAACTTGACTTGAATATAACCTGTCAAAAAATTAATTTACGAGTTGTTATATTTTAATTTTTTTCATGGAAAACTCATGTCTTTTTTATTTTATTTTAGAAAGAAAACAATAAAAAGTAATTACATGGTTAATTCCTAGTTTCATGTACATCCTAAAACTAAATTAAGTTAGCTACTCAGGTTACTACTTAAAATTTTTTTTTTCCCATTAAAGTTGTTAAAGATCTAAAAATTATGTCTTTATTATTTTATTTTAGAAAGAAAATAATAAAAAATAATTACATGATTCTTAGTTTCATCTACATCCTGAAGCTAAATTAAGTTAATTATTTATGTTACTACTTAAAAATCATATGTTTTTTTCCCATGAAAACTATCAAAGATCTAACTAGAAAGCAATTAAATATATCTAGAAAGCAATTAAAATATTTCTACTAATTAGAAAGCAACGAACAGCAATGGAATTACCTCTGAAGTTCAGTATGGCAGTCGTCACCCCATCGGAAAAATTCTAATATTTATTTAATTAAAATTGTCTCTAAAATTACATCTAAAAAGCCCTCTTAATTTACGAGAATTCATGAGATATTTATAAACCAAACACAATCCTATTCCTACTTGAACTCGGTACAAAAGATATAATTCTAATCCAATGCAAACTAATCTCAAGATATATAATTCTAATCCAATCCATGGTTATTATAAACCAATAGTTGAGATTAGGTGGATCAAAATACTATGTTTCAAGGCCAAAATCCAAAATTTAAGTTCAGCACATTCGTAGCCTACAGAATCGAATTTTTTTATTCTGCAACGCTTCAGTAAAATGGTCATAATTTTTGCATACAAAACTCAGATTGACTATTCTTGGATTCATTTCAAAGATAATTCTGAGATCTACAAATTTTCTTCTGAACAAATTTTTTCAATTCAAGCTTTATATTGTCCAAAAATATTCTTGAATTTATTATTGCTGCACTTGAGTTTCTATCTTTATCTTAATTGAGTTTCTTTATTCATATTCTTAACAAATTTGCCACTTCTTCTTCTCTTCCTTGCAAATCCTTTGTTCCTATGAAAACACACTAAATACACCATAATAGTAATTATTTATATACAACAATAGATAAAATATGAGACAAAAGATGTAAAATATGATACTAATTACACCCCCACACCTAGTTTTTTCTAGTCCTCAGGTAAAATCTAAATCTAAAAAGAAAAAGAAAAATCCTAACTCACTTTCGCAGGAATCATGGTTGACAAGCCGTTAAACCCCTTGGCTATTCTAATAGACGAGTTATATCTTGTGAGGATTTCCAGCAATGTTACCCACAAACATCGTGAAGAAAATAGATTAAGAAATAAAGAAAAAATAAGAATAACCAAAAATGAAGAAAAATAAAAAATTATACAAAGGAAAGAAAAAGATCTTTTTGATATTTTCTAAATTAATCTCACTAATATACAAATTCAAGAATGCATTTAGATTATCAATTTTCAAGTCAAGCATTATATTAAATACACTTGTTATTTTAATCAAAAATTTAAATCCTATCTTTAAATAATCATTAATAAATAATTCACTGGCTCTTATACATCTACATGCACGTGTGAGAGCCTACTTCAGTTTGGGATTCAAATTCTAACTCATGATTCATCTCTTTTCTCTAAACAATTTTTTTTCCTTTTTTTACGTTTCTTTTTTCTTCTTCTTTTGTGAATATTTCACATTTCATGAAGATTCATACTTATTTAGGTACAATTACCCAATTACTCGGATCATACTCAAAATATTTTATTTTTCATGTGAAGATTTATTCTTACTTAGGCGCAAATACCCAATTACTCGGATCATACTTTACAACAACAACAACAACTAAGTCTTTTATCCCAAGTATTTGGGGTAGGCTACATGAACCAAAAAAACAATTACGCTGGATCGATCACTTTGATAGTCCTCCATTCATTTCTATCAAGTAATATCTCCTCATTTAAATCTCTAGAATTCATATCTTTTCGTATCAGCTCCATCCATATTTTTTTTGGTGTTCCCTTCATTCTTTTAACTTATCCTATATTGATAAACTCCCCTCGTCAAACTGGTGCATTTGTAGGTCTACGTTGCACATGACCAAACCATCGTAAGTAATTTTCTTGCATCTTCTCATAGATGGAAACTACACTTTTCTTAGCACGAATATCTTTATTTCTCACTTTATCTCTCCTAGTGTTGCCGCATATCCAGCGGAGCATGTGCATCTCTGCTACACTTATCTTCTGTGAATGACGTTTCTTTATAGCCCAACATTCCGTGCCATATAATAAAACTGGCCTAATAGTAGTCCTATAAAATTTTCCTTTCAATCATAATGGAATGTTATGGTCGCATAAAACTCTTATTGCCCTCCTCCATTTCAACCAGCCAGCTTGTATCCTATGGTTAATATTATTATCTATCTCTCCATCCTTCTGAATAATAGAATCCAAATACCTAAACTGCTTGCTCATTTGTATCTCATACCCATCCAGTTTTACAGCATTATAGTTTATGGTCCGTCGTTTACTAAATTTACACTTCATATACTCTGTTTTAGACCTACTTAATCGAAAACCTCTAGATTCCTATGTGTGCCTCTATAAATCTAACTTGCCATTTACCCATGCTCTTGTCTCATCAACTAAGACAATATCATCGGCAAATAGCATACACAAAGGCATCTCATCCTGAATATCTCTAGTAAGCTCATCCATCACTATATCAAATAAGACTAAGCTCAATGTAGATCCTTGATTTAATCCAATTGTGATAGAAAAATTACTTGTTAAACCACCACATGTTCAGACACTGTCCACTACTCCATCATATATGTCCTTAATTTTGTATCGATATACTTGATGGGAACTATTTTCTTCATCAGTGTCACTAAAGTATCTCTCGTGGTACTTTATCATACACTTTCTCTAAGTCAATATACCATATGCAAATCTCTATTTCTCTCTCGGAATCGCTCTATAAGTTGACGAAGTAAATGAATAGCTTCTGTCGTCGATCGCCCCGGCATAAATCCAAACTGGTTCTCCAATATTTTAATAGTTTGTCGCAATCTCTGTTCAATTACCCTTTTCCAAAGCTTCATAGTGTGACACATGAGTTTTATTCGCCGATAGTTAGAACAACTCTAAATATCACCATTATTCTTATACAGAGGTACTAGGGCACTCTTTCTCCATTCATTTGACATTTTCTTACTTTGCCAAATCTTATTAAAAATATCTGTCAGCCACCTCACATCAATCCCTCCTAAGTATCTCCATACCTCTATAAAAATCTCATATGGACCAACAGCTTTTCTTGATTTCTCCTCTTTAAAGCCTCATCTACTTCAGACTCTTTGATTCTGCGCATAAAACTATAATTTCCATACCTCTATAGAAATATCATTTTCTGTCTTTTTATTATCCAACTTCTCATACACTTGTTTATATAATTTAGTTTTTGCATCCCGAACAGTTTTCTTAGCCTCTTTCTTCGCTAGTTTATACTTCTCAAAACTTATTCCATCATTATAATTATTCTTCTTCAAATCTCTATAAATGTCTTGCTTGATCTAAATAGTAGTTTTTATCTCTTCATTCCACCATGATGTATCCTTACATTGTGGAACACCGCCACCTGACTCACCAAATATATTTTTAACTATTCTCTTAATGTAGCTAGCTATTTTGTTCTATGTTATATTAAGATCATCATAGTCCCTCCAATCTACTTCTTGTACTACTCTATCTACAAAAAAAATTTAATTACCTTCTAATCGCCACCACTTAATTTTAGGGTCTAACTTATTTTAATCTTTCTAAATCTCTTTCTAATCTGAATATTTAAAATAAGAGTATATGTTACGTAACTACACTCTCACCTGGCACTACCTTACAATCGATATAATAGCTCTATCTACCCTGCTAGTTAAAATAAAATCTATTTGGTTTGCATTCGATCCACTTTTAAAAATAATCAAGTGAGAAACTCTCTTTTTAAACCAAGTATTCACTAAAATCAAATTATAAGACAAAGTAAAATCTAAAATTGAGTTACCTACTTCATTTCTTTCTCCAAAATCAAATTCTTCATGTACACTATCAAAACCATTACGACTAGTTCCTACATGCCCATTGAAATCACTACCAATAAATAGTTTTTTCCTAGCAGGTATTCCTTATACTATCTCATCTGAATCCTCCTAAATTGATATTTGTTAGATTCACCAAGTCCTACTTGTGGTGTATAAGCACTAATGACATTGAAAATATTTCTATCTAAAATAAATTTAACTTATAAAATTCTATCACCCTTCCTCCTAATCTCCACTACAATCCCAAATAATTACTTATCTATAATCACACCTACCCCATTACGATTTCCATCTCTACCCGTATACCAAAGTTTATAACTCCAAAACTCTATAATTTTAATTTTTTTACCTACCCACTTAGTCTCCTGCACACACAAAATATTAACCCCCTTCTAATCATAGTATCAACTAACTCTGCTAATCTACCTGTAAGAGAACCTATATTCTACGATGCCAACCGAAATCTATGTTTATATTTATGAGCTAACTTCTATACCCCACCCGCTCATTAAAATGTGAGAACCCTCTTATATTTAATACCACATCCAGGCACCGACGTGGCGCGTCGCTTCTGGGCGATGACCTAGCAACTCTCATATTTTTCACTACACCCGAATTCCGATATAGCACGTCGCTCAGTAGGAAACGCCCGAACAAAATTCATATTTTGGCTCATATCATAATATGTGAATATTTTACGCTGGCTGTCACCGGCCTACTACAACCCTCCTCCTTTTATCCTGACTTGGGACAGGTAGTGAAAGGATAAATGTTTAAGCACAGCACTGGCGGACTTTACTCGGATCATACTCTATCTCTTAAAAATACTATTCATGTAAATGTTCATGCTGACTTCGGCACAAATACCCAACGATTAAGTAATTTTTAAGAAACTATTTTATTTCTAAATCATCATTGCCTTAAATATCAGGCTCACCTATTTATTCTTTTTTTCTTTTTAGAAAGAAAAACCATCCAATTGTTATCATCTTTATACTTAACCTAAAAAAACTTTTGTGAAGTGAAAAATAAATGTATATTTATCTCAAAATTACTTTCAGCGGTATTTATTTTTTGAATTGTAATTTTTTTTATAAAATTTTAAGTGTATTATCCAATCTACTCTCTTATCAAATGTCAAATTTAAATTTATTCTCTTATTTGTAATTAGCTTGAATTTTTGCAGAAAATAATTTTTTTCTTTACTTTTAGATTTTTTAAAAAAATTTTAGTACCTTAAAACTACCCAAAGTATAAAATAAAGAAATAAAAAAACCTAAAAAATAAAAAAAATCTCAAAACATACAAAAAATTTCTAACCCACTCCCCCACACCTAAACTTGTGTACACCCTCATACGCGAACCAAGGATGGTAAAATAAATAAGAAAACTATTATAAAATATTATACACGTACTAGAAAATTCAGAGTGATTACAACCTCTTATCGCTTCCCACTTTTACAGTGTGTCTTTTTGTCAATTTTGAATTTAATCTTTCTATTTTGTTTTTTATTTTTCTCAATTTATACCTGTCATTCTTTTTTTTATTCAATAGTAAAATTTTAAAGTTGGAAATCGTACCTTTATCATCCATATTCTACCTATGAGCATCTTTTACGTTAGTAAGTATTTTGATCTTATCAACATATAAAATAACATACTCAGTTTAGTATGGCGGACTCATGAGCTCGATTTTGGATTGCTCTTTTAAATTATTAGGTACCATAAGCTCTTTCTTTTGATATTCCTTCCATTCTTCTAATATTCTGGGCTTGTCATGCGAATTTTCTTCAAAGTTATCGTTGAAATTCTCAAAAAAATATATCATATTAGCAGACTTATCATTAGTCAAGTCATTATGAAGGAATAAAATTTCTTCTTGATAACTTTTTTACAATTTCATCAAAAAGAATCAAAAGATAATATATCACTAGCAAGCTCATTATGAAGTAAATTACCAAGCAAAATTTTCTCTTTATTATCAGTTTCTTCATAATTAATTTCAAAATGGTCTAAACTAGGTTGATCACAATATTAATATATAGACTCATCATGCATAAACTTATTTAATTTATTTTGACTCATATCAACTTCAAAAAATGACTGAAGTGGTTACTCGTTTGAGTTAGGTATGTTCAAACAATTAGATGGCTGATTTTTAAAAAGTATAATATGAAAAATCATTTTGAGAAAATCTTCTATATAAAATGCAATTTGAGAGAATAATTTCAGCAAAACTTCCATACATTTTTCTATTCTACGTACTCGCTTCTCAGTCTCATGATTGTAAACTTCCTTATTTTCCTTGAATGATTGCATCTCACAATCATTAGTAAAATTTGATATTAGATATGATGGATCTAATTATATATTTGATGATATTTATGAAATGGTTATAGGTAAATTCTTATTACATGCGTACCTCACTTCTAATCTTTTTAATCTTTCATCTAATTGAATATTTTATTCATAATTTAATTTAGAATATGGAGATGAATTGTTTATGAAGAAAGGATCAGATGGAGGATTCTCTTAATATGACTCTTAATAAGAATAATTTATCTATTCACAATTTTAATTTTGTGTATAGGAAGCGCTCGTAGATTCATGATATGTGATGTGAATTTGATCATGACCTTGTTTTTATAAACTTCTTATCTATGAACAATGATAATAATTATGATATGGATCACGATAATGATGGCATCCCGATGCGAAAAATTGATTTTGAAATATTTTTTATTTAGATTTTTTTGAAAAGATGGAGAGGGAAAGAGATGGAAAGGAAAAGAAAAAGTTGAGAAGTTTAGAACCAGGGACAAAAAACACAAAATAAGAAAAAAAAAATGAGCCAAATTTTTGTAATTTGTGCTGCTAAATGGCGGCCATTGCTGCTATTTAGCGTCAAAATCATGGTGTTTGACTCCTTGATTTTTGCAGTGACTATTAGATATACCTTTGGCCCCTTTTAGCTTTTTGTATTTGTAGTTTCAAGTCCCTACATACTCAACACACACAGTTAACCCATAAAACATTTGAAAAAACAAGAAAACACCATCAATACCTGGTAACGGTGCTAAAAACTTGGCGTGAATAATCTACTGCAAGCGCATTGTGTGAGTTGGAGCGCAAACAGGATATTCCCATGAAAATCTAAAAGTGTTTTGTGTTCTAACTTCTCCTATTATTCTACCGAGCTAATTATGGGTTGTAAATTGAGATTTTTATTTATTCTAATTAGCCTAAGATATAGACTCTACTAGTTTATAACTAAATATTTCCTTTATTATCTTCTTCCGACCATAAAAACTGATCTTTTAGTTTTAATCTTTATTTAAATTATTCTAAGCATGAGCTATCAAGTAGTTTGCAAGTGTAACTCATCAAAAATATTAATTTTTATAAAAGTAAACTAAATCGTTAGATAATTCAATGAAGAAGATGAAAATCAACAATCCCAAACCCTAACTAAATATAGGCTATCAAAAAATTTAACTCAAGTATAACATATCAAAACATTAATCTACGAATTGTTGTATCTTAATCTTTTCATAAAAAATCAAGTCTTTATTATTTTACTTTAGAAAGAAAATAATAAAAGCAATTACATGGCTGATTCCTAATTTTATCTACATTTTTGAGCTAAATTAAGTTAGCTACTCATGGTACTACTTAAAAATCCTATTTTTTACATGAAAACTATTAAAGATCTATTTAGAGAGCAATTAAAATATTTCTACTCATTAGAAAGAATGAACAACAATGAAATTGCCTCTGGAGTTTGTTATGGTAGCCGTCACCCCATCAGCAAAATCATAATCTTTATTTAATCAAAAGTGCATATAAAATTATATCTAAAAACCCCTCTTAATTTACAAGAGTTCATGGGGTATTTATAACTCAGACACAATCCTATTCTTATTCAAACTCAGTACAAAAGATATAATTCTGATCCAACACAAACTAATCTCAGGGTATATAATCCTAATCCAATTTGTGGTTATTATAAACCAATATTTGAGATTAGATTGCTCAAGATACTATTTTTCAAGGTCAAAACCCGAAATTTAAGTTCAACACATCCGTAAACTGCTTGATTGAATTTTTCTACTCTACAACGCTTTAGTAAAATGGTCATAACTTTTACATACAAAACTCTGATTGATATTCTTTGACTCGTTTCAAAGATAATTCCAAGATCTACAAATTTTTCCTACACAAATTTTTCTAGTTCAAGCTTTATATTTGCCAAAAATATTCTTGAAGTTGCTATTGTAGTACTTCTGTCTTCACCTTAATTGACTTTTTTTGCTCATATTCTTGACAAATTTGCTTTTTCTTTTTATTTTCATTGTAAATTTTTTATTACATATAAAAACACACTAAATATATCAGAATAGTAATTATTTATATACAAAAAATAGATAAAATATGAGAGAGAAAAATACAAAATACGATACTAATCACACCCTCACACCTATTTTTTTGCTAGTCCTCAAGCAAAATCTAAACCTAAAAAGGAAAAGAAAAATCCTAACTCATTTTTGCAGGAATCGCAATTGATAAGTCGTTAAACTCCTTGGTTACCCTAGTGGATGAGTTGTGCATCGTGAGGGTTTCCAGCGATATTACCCACAAACATCGTGAAAAAATATATTAAGGAATAAAGAAAAGAAAAATAAGGATAACCAAAAATTAAGAAAAATAAAAATATATACAAAAGAAAGAAAAAAATCTTTTGATACTTTCTACAATTAATCTCACTAATATACAAGCTCAAAAATGCATTTAGATTATCAATTGTTAAGTCAAGCGTCATATTAAATATACTTATCATTTTAATTAAAAATTTAAATGCTATATTTCAATATCCACTAATAAATAATTCATTAGCTCCTATATATCTACATGCACGTGTGAGAGTCTATTTCAGTTTTGAACTCTAACTCTAACTCATGATTCATCTCTTCTCTCTAAACAATTTTTTTCTCTTTTCTTTTACTTTTATTTTTACTTCTTCTTCTGTGAATATTTCATATTTCATGAAGATTCATACTTACTTAGGTACAAATACCTGATTACTCGGATCATACTCAAAATATTTCACTTTTCAAGTGAAAATTCATGCTTATTTAGATGCAAATACCCGATTACTTGGATCATAATCTATTTCTTAAAAATATCAGTCGTGTGAATATTCACACTTAATTAGGTACAAATACCTAACTACTTAGTAATTCTTAAGAAACTTTTTCAATTCTAAAGGAACATTGCCTTAAGTTTCAGGCTCACTTCTTTATTCTTTTTTCTTTTTAAAGAGAAAAAACTATTCATTTGTTATCATTTTTATGCTTAACCTAATAAACTTGTGTGAAGGAAAAAAAATAGATGCATATTTATCTCAAGATTACTTTTAGCGGTATTTATTTTTTTATTTTAATTTTTTTATAAAATTTTAAGTGTATTATCCAGTTTACTCTCCTATTAAATGTCAAATCTAAATTTATTCTCTTATTTATAATTAGTTTGATTTATTGTAGAAAATAATTTTTTTCTTTATTTTTAGATTTTTTTTTAAAGAAAAAATTTATACCCTGAAAACTATCCAAAGTGTAAAATAAAAAAAACCAAAAGAATCTTAAAATAGAATTAAAATCCTAGAAAAATACAAAAAATCTCCTAACCTACCAATTCCCCCAAACCTAAACTCGTGTATGCCCTTATACGCGAACCAAGGGTGAAAAAATAAATAAGAAAATTATTATACAAATATTTTACATGTACTAGAAAATTTAGAGCGATTATGATCTCTTTATTACTTTTCACTTTCATAATATGTCCTTTTATGTGTTGATATAGATGAACTTAGCCTTTTTGTCAATTTTGAATTTAATCTTTCCATCTTTTTTTTAGTTTTTTTCAATTTATACGTGTCCTTCTTTCTTTTATTCAATAGTAAAATTTTGAAGTTGGAAATCATACTTTATCGTCTATATTCCACCCACGAGTATCTTTCATGTAAGTAAGTATTTTAGTCATATCAACATGTGAAATAACATATTCAATTTGGTATGATGGAATCATAAGCTCGATTTTGGTTCATTCTTTCGAATCATTAGGTACCATGAGCTCTTCATTTTGAAGTTCCTTCTATTCTTCAAGTGTTCTGGGTTCATCATGTAAATTTTCTTCAAAGTTGTCATCAAATTCTCAATAGAAAATGCCATATTAGTGGACTTATCATTAGTCAAGTCATTATAAAAAAATAAAAATTCTTCTTGACAAATTTCTTCACAATTTTCATCAAAAGAATCAAAATGTAATATGTCACAACAAGCTCATCATGAGGCAAATCACCAAGCAAAATTTTCTTTTTATTACCAGTTTTCTCATAATTATTTTCACAATGGTCTAAATTAGGTTGATCACAATATTAACGTATAGACTCATCAAGTATAAAATTATTTAACTCATTTTGAATCATATAAACTTCAAAAGATAACTCAAGTGGTTGTATTTTGGAGTTAGTTATGTTCAAACAATTAGATGGTTAATTTTCAAAAAGTTTAGTATGAAAAATCATTTTGAGAAATTCTTCCATATAAGATTTAGTTTGGGGGAATGATTTTAGCAAAACTTTCATACATTGCTCTATTTTATGTGTTTGCTTCTCAGTCTCATGATTGTAAATTTCTTGTTTTCCTCGAATGGTTGCATCTCACAATCATGAGTAAAATTTGATATTGGATGATATGGATCTGATTATATATTTTATGACATTTGTGAAATGGTTATGTGTAAATTCTCATTACATACATACCTTATTTCTAATCTTTTTAATTTTTCATCAAACATGTTCAATTGAATATATTGTTCATGATTAAATTTAGAACATAGAGATGAATAGTCTATGAAAAAATGATCAGATGGAGGACTCTCTTAATACGACTCTTGATTAGAATAATTCATCACACTTGTAATTTTGTGTATAGGAAATGATCGTAGATTTATGATATATGGTGTGAATTTGATCATGACATTGTCCCAACGAACTTCCTATTCATGAAAACTGATGATAATTATGATATGGATTACGACAGTGATGGCATCTCGATGCGAAAAATTGATTTTGAAATATTTTTCTTTTAAATTTTTTTTTGAAAAGATGGAGAGGGAAAGAGATGGAAAGCAAAAGAAAAAGTCGAGAAGTTTGTTTTATTTTATTTTAAATTTTGTTTAGAACTAGGGACCAAAACTACAAACAAGAAAAAAGGGCAAATTTTTGTAATTTGTGCCGCTAAATGGTGGCTATTGTTGCTGTTAAGAGGTAAAATCAGGGTGTTTTTACTCCTTGCTTTTTGGAGAGATTCGTAGCTTTCTGTATTTATAGTTTTAGGTCCCTAGACACTCAACACAAATTGTTAACCCGTAAAATGTTAGAAAAAGCAAGAAAATACCATCAATCCCCAGCAACAGTGCTAAAAACTTGGTATGAATAATCTACTGCAATCGCACAGTGTTAATTGCAGTACAAACAGGTCGTTCCTATGAGAATCTAAAGTGTTTTATATTCTAGCTTCTCCTATAATTCTACCAATCTAACTATGGATTCTAAGTTGAGGTTTTTCGTTATTCTAATTAGCTTAGGATATGAACTCTACTAGTTCACCATCACGTATTAATTTTATTATCTTCTTCCTATCATAAAAACTGATCTTTTAGTTTTAATTTTTATTTAAACTATCCTAAGCATAACCTATCAAGTAACGTGCAAACATAACTCATCAAAAATACTATTTTTCATAAAAATAAACTAAATCGTTAGATAATTCAATGAAAAGGAAGAAAATTAACAACCCAAATCCTGACTAAGTATAGGCTATCAAGAAACTTAACTTAAATATAACATATCAAAATATTAATTTACGAGTTGTTGTATCTTAATTTTTTCATAGAAAAATTATGTCTTTATTATTTTATTTTAGAAAGAAAATAATAAAAGTAATTACATGGTTGATTCCTAGTTTCATGTACATGCTAGAATTAAATTAAGTTAGCTACTTAAAATCCTATTTTTTTTCATGAAAACTATTAAAGATCTAACTATAAAGCAATTAAATCTATCTAGAAAGCAATTAAAATATTTCTACACACTAGAAAGTAATAAATAACAATGGAATTATCTCTGAAGTTTGGTATAGCAGCTGTCACCCTATCGGTAAAATCCTAATCTTAATTTAATCAAAGTGCGTTTAAAATTACAACTAAAAAGCCCTCTTAATTTACAAGAATTCATGGGGTATTTCTGACCTAAATATGATCCTATTTCTACACGAACTCGATACCAAAGATATAAACCTAATCCAATGCAAACTAATCTCAAGACATATAATTCTAATCAAATCCATGGTTATTATAAACCAATGGTTTAATAGATGGCTCAAAAATACTATTTTTCAAAGTCAAAACCCGAAATTTAGTTCAGCACATCTGTAGCCTGCTAGATCAGATTTTCCATAATGTAGCACTTTAGTGAAATGTCAATAATTTTTGCATACAAAACTCAGATTGAGCTGTTTCTGGGCTCATTTCAAAGATAATTCCAAGATCTACAAATTTCTCTGACACAATTTTTTTTAGTTCAAGCTTTATATTGGCCGAAATATTTTTGAAGTTGCTATTGCTGCACTTGAGTTTCTGCCTTCACCTTAATTTTTCTTTACTCATATTCTTGACAAATTTGTTTCTTCTTCTCTTCCTTTGTAAATCCTTTGTTATCTATAAAAACATACTAAATATATCCAAATAGCAATTATTTATATACAAATATAAAAATTAATAAAATATGGAGGAAAAATTCAAAATATGATACTAATCAATAGTCACAAAAGGACTAGGTTTTTACGGTAAAAAAGTCCTTTGAAATTTGGGTTGCCACTATAAATAGATACCTGAATTTCATATTTCTATCCAAATCTCTTAATTTGTCATGTATCACTTTAATTCTCCAAGTTTATTGCAATTTACCGTCTAATCTTTCATCTCTCTAATAGTATAATATTATTGTAATTTAGCCTCTAAGCACTCTTCTACCTCCCTTATTTTCTTAGTTTACTATTTATTATGACTTTTTCCTCCTTCTAGAGTCCGACAAGATAGGATCCACATAATTAACATCTCTGGAAGTTTCTTTAAGTTCACCCATCGAGCTAGACAATGTTTCTCCTTCCAAGAGACATCATTATGAAGTTTGGAGCTTCTTCGAGAGAATTGAAGTTAAAGATATTGCATGCGATCAGGCATAGAAGAAGTATCCCATCTGTAAGAAGTTGCTAAATGAACATCACTCTCGTGGACTACTAACTTGAGCCATCATATAAAATGGCACGATAAGGGACAAGGTGGTCAATCGGACATCCGTTAATTTCTTCTTCCTCAACCATCCACAACCAGTGTCTCCCAAACTTAAATTTTGATTTGGATAAACCTAAGAATGCAACAGCAAGTTATGTCTTCTAAGAAATTAGATTTTAATTTAGTTGACAATAATGAACTTGAAGAAATTACTAGAGATTTTTTTTTATCATGATTTTCAACGTTTTCCTCGTTAAAATAGTGTAGAGCTGAAGAACAAAAATTGATTTTTGAGTTTGCAAGTCTTAATTGCCAAATTTCTCTTACTTTTAATATTTCGACTTAAAAACCTACACATCACAGCCCATTGGATTGATAATAATTGGAAAATGTAAAAAAGATTTCTTTCTGTTGTTTCTTTCAATGACATACATATCAGTCAAAACATCGCAAAATTGTTTTTTGACCAAACTAGCTCAATTTGATATTTATGGGGAAAAAAAAATTAGTTTCTCATTCACTAAATAATGCTAGCAATAATAATAATATAGCTCCAGATTATATACAGAGTAATGCGGATTGCCTTGCTATGGCTCTGGCAAGTTTTTCCATATTAGATATATGTATCATATTTTTAATTTATTGTACAAAAAATGTTTTTGATGAATAAATGTAATTATATACCAAATTACATATGTTTGCTTCGTTGTTGGTAGTTTTACAAATTGAATTAAAATTCATAAGCAAATTTGTAAAACAATATAATTGAAGCCTAAAAATTTCTACAAAATATTAAATATTGGTGGAATTCCACATATTTAATTTTGAAAATTGCTACTAAATATAGACTGACTAATAATGATTATGCTGCTGAAATTTCCACAGTTAATGCATATGGTTCTTCATTTTCAAGATCAGAAAAAAAAAAATTGAAGAACATAAACAACTACAACAACTAAGCATTTTATCCCAAATATTTGGGGTAGGCTACATGAGCCAAAAAAAAAAAAAAATCACGACAGATCGATCACTTTGATAATCCTTCTCCATTCATTTCTATCAAGTAATATCTCCTTATTTAAACATCTAGAATTCATATATTTTCGTATCAGCTCCATTCATATTTTCTTCGCTTTTCTCTTCGTTCTTTTAACTTATCCTATATTGAACTAGTGCATTTATACGCCTACGTTACACATGACCAAACCATAATAAGCGATTTTCCGGCATCTATGAGATCTACACCTATTTTAGTATGAATATTATCATTTCTCACTTTATCTCTCCTAGTGTTGCCGCATATCTAGCGGAGCAAACACATCTCTACTACATTTACTTTTGTGAATGAAAAAAAAATGAGGACATGAATGGAAAAAGTTATATCTTAATTAAAATTTTAAGATTTTATAAATACTATTGTTTTTTTATCTAGTCATTATTATCCAACCATTACTCAAGTAGTGTTACAATTACAAGTACATTAAATTCAAACTTATTTTAATACTTTCCATGATGATATTTATCTTGGACTTACACTTTCAAACATGGAGTCAAAATTAGATAACTATTTGTATCTAATTCCTGTTATTTTTGGTTTTGTATAGAAAGAGAGGGATTTCGAAAGTCTATATCATTTTATATGGTGATTGGTTGAGCAAATTAGGTGTTATCACTCAACAATTAAATTTAATCTTAATAAATTATTTGATGAGCATAATGATATATTTTGTTTTAAACTACAGGCTCCAATCCAATCTAGATCTTGCTCATCCAAAAGTTATGGATTAATTTCAAGAAACTCCCTTGTGAATAAGCTTGTTGATAAAACCAACTCTGAATCACTAAAGAAAGTAAATGAACTTGAAAAATATTATATTTTTTCTTTAATAGCATTTCAAATAATGCACCGGATTTTAATATTTTACAGTAGTGGAAAACAATTAGAATAACTTATTTTGTTGTTTCCATCATGACTCACAAGTTACTAAGAAATACAGGTTTCCACTATAACTTCAAATAGCTCGTTCAACATTTGAAGGGTGCCCATATTGAATGCTACTAAAGGAGATCAGCGACTAAACAAATACTTAAAGATTTGGATTAGATGCTTAGAATTAAAGATAAGTTGTAATTTATCTTTATTATCTTGTTATTTTTTAAAATAGAATTGCATATGATCGAAAATAGATGGATGGGTGACAACATAATTGGAATGTACCCAACATAATTGGAACGTACCCATGGGTACTATTGTAATGTAATATTTTCCTCAAATTAATTGAATTCAATATTGTGTAATATTAGAATTCTCAATTTAATGAGCATTACAATGTTTATTTGGTTTTCTAACAAATTCCATGTGTATTAATAAATTTTTGCCGATTTCATAAAAAAAATGGTGTTCAAATATTAAGGTTTTCAATTAATTAATTAATTATTTTTTCCCTTGATTTTTGGCCGCCAGATCTTGTATGCAACCCAAATTTACTTGCTCTGGATCCGCGACCGGCCCAAAGTCTTTCAAACCCGAGTGCCCGAGTCGACTCTGGGCCAAGCCGTCCATTCGGATATATCTATGTTTAATTCAGTTATTTAGAGATGAGTGCCTTAGTTTGTAGAGTTTCCAAAGGAGCACACCATTTTTCCTAGTGAGCCCATTTTATAATTTTCCGGACTTTGAGCACGGACAAAAAAAAAAAAAAAAACATTAGGAAGTGGGCTCACTAGGAAAATTGGTGTGCTCATTTGGAAACTCCCTTAGCTTGGGAGAACTTGATTTCCTTATCGAGTAAGGTAATGGCTATCGTAATTAATTGATAATAGAGAGTTAAGAGTCGTAATATAACATTCCGTGGAAGCATGGCTCCAAGAGGATTCCAAGATGACTCAGTGAGGAAAGAATTTACATTTCAACAGCAAGATGATTCCAAGTTCAAACCTCCGAAATCAAACAGAATATAGACTTGGGATCGTAACCTTCTCCAACCCATCTGAACATTAGTCGTAATATATGCTGGATTTACATTTTCAACAGCCAGCTTAGCTACCTGATTTGTGTCCAAGAGATTTATATCCTATTAAACCAATTAACTGCGCAAGAAATCCATTACTAAGATCACAATCAAAACAGAAACAAAGAAGGAAGGGAAAAAAATAAATAAAAAAAAGTTACTTTTATGATCTATTCTGGAACCTTTCCATGTCCTCGAAAGTATCTCCTTGAATGTCAATCTGTGTTCTGATCGTGAGTCATGTCAATAAATTCCAGATAGTGATGCATCTGACCCGTGAATCTGTGAAGTAGAATGCCTGAAATTTTCCATGAATCAGTCAAGTGTCTGAAAAGATACCTTGAGCAGATAATAACTTTCAAGACAAACACATGTTGATTGATAAGATTGAAAGTAACACCAACGTAGAATTGCAGGAATCTAATTTAGAAATCAAACAAATTTATGGATCACACTTTCTACAAATGAATTGTCTGAATCGCAAGAAATATATTCCATTTTAAAGTAAGCAGATAGAGAAATTCTTGTCAAAATATAAAATATACAAAAATTGCGCCCGGTCAAACTTTACAAATTTATAAGAAAAATTGAAGTGAGAGCTTGGATTCTAGATAAACAATAACACCAGTACGACTGTTCTTAGCATTTTTTTCCTCTTTGGGATGCAATCAGATAACCAATGAAAACAAAAAAGAAGCTCACTTGCAAGCCATAATTCTAGAAGCTTGCTATGTCCTTGAGAGAATCTCCTCTAATGTCTATCTGAAGTTTCTGATCACGGACTGTATCAGTAAACACCAAATGGTGACTTGTCAATGCACAGCACAGGTCCTGAAATTTCTGTGTATGAGTGAACTTCTCAAAGTATTTATTATCTATAATTTGCCACGAGAATTTCTAAGTGTATTGCATTTTATTGCATCAATAGGAATTG